>CM061046.1:23895369-24115843 GCA_030762985.1 Adelphocoris suturalis
TTTTCTTTTAGTGCTATTGTCCTTGTTTGTTGAAGTGCTGATAATTTGTGTTTATGTATAGAGTTGTGACGGTGTGACGGAAAAGAAGTGAGAAACTGAGAAAACAATGTGATGCCGATTAGTTTTGAAGAACAAAGATGTAGTTGAGAATCAGAAGAGTTATAGGTATAATGAGACTGTTGGACGAAAAGAAGACGTGAGGTTTTGAGAAAGCTTCAAGCAATCACATTTCTTGAAATTCTCATTGACCGTACTAAGCCCAAGATTCCTCCTGCGTGGCACAAGAGATGAGAAAACAACAGGAAGAGATTATTTTGCCCAACCAAAATCAATAACCTAATCATCCAACGATGTTGGATTTTCTCTATTTCTATATTCTATCAGCTGTGCATGAAAGGAAAAAACGACTTTGCACAATATTTATTCAGAGAGGCATTGGTTTGAATAGGTAAAACTATCACGTGATATTCACCTGAGTCTTCTTTTTCAGGTGCTCAGGTAAGCATGGCAGAGGGTCATCTCCTTTTGAAAGGGTTCCTTTAATTTCCTCCTGTTAGCAAGAATTACGAATGAGGGCTCGACCCGCAGTTTTACGCCTTCTCTTTTCTTGATTAACAATTAGGCCATGTTTAAACAAGAGGGCGAGAGAGAAAAAAATTGCTAGGCTTAGAAACAAGAATTCTCACTTCAGACGGTGTGAATTGAGATTTACCATAAGACGTATCTGCTTCTCCGCTTCCAACATGAAAGCCTTACTCCATCAAGCAAGGAATTGGAAACGTTTTGTTGTGAAAGATCAAAATTTTGACTGGATTCTTAGATCTGAATCTTGTATTCCGCATTCTTACAGCTTTCTGATATGGTTTGCGTTTGTAAGCCTGTTTTCGGTATTTCCTTATCGCAGACAAAACTATACTGAATAAAACCAGTTTGATTTTTATGAACATTTCACTAATGATCTGGATTTGCATGCAGTTTGAGTTTATGAATATTTCACTAATGATTTGGCTTACCATGCAGTTTCATAGGTTTTATAGGTTTTAACTGTTGTCGTTCCGTCGACCGAGTAGACTAGGGGAGTAAATGATGCGTGTCTTTGCTCACATGCTGCCAGATATTTTCGTTTTTTTTCCTCCTCAGCCCCAGCGATGACCCCCTCAACTGTATATATTGTATATATTACTTATAATTCCTATATAAAAGTATATGAGAATTGTATTGCTTCTGCCAATTGAGTTTGCAAAGTTTTGAGCTCACAGGTGGAGCACGAGATTTGGTTTCCTCCAATATCCACCCACAGTAGATTCCTGCATAAACTGATGTGTTTAGTCACCTTTTCTATCTAAGTATCTCTCCTTATCCTTAGCACAATCATTCATACTTCAGAATATACAAGTTAGCTCAACATTTATTTTTTATTTATTTATTTATTTATTTTTTTTTTTTTTGAAACGTCGTTCTACTTTATAAGAAGGGATAAAGTGTGATTTTGACCATTCGGGAGTCAAAAAGCAAATTGGGTCGTTACAGTCCCGTTGGTTTGGAGCTGAAAATCTAATCTCATTGGTCTTCTAAATGGGAATATTTATTTGTCATCCATTATTTTATATTTTTCTCAGTTCTCGCAATACAACGCCAAGTTTAATTTATTATTCAAAAACATAGACTTCACAATAACGAACTAATATTAAACGTTGGGCACTAGTCTGACTTCCACGTATTGCTACCACAAACTTCTACTAACTGACATCTTAACCAGTCCTTATCTTTACAGGAATGTGTTAAAAGAGGATTCCTGCCTGTGAAGAGCTGTTTTTTCCCCTCCTGCTTTGTTTGCCTAATGTCTAGCGATAATGAACTGCTCTACTCTAGCACCCTTCTTAGTTCAAACTCGAACCACTTATAATTTTCCATTCCTTTCCATTTCGCAACTTCACCGTCAATAATAACAATTCGTTTTGTTATTTTTAACAACAAACCTTTGTAATCGATCCCACGAAATTTCTTGGTTTACGTTTCACATGTAGACACATTTGAAAAAGTATCAAATTCCAAGGATCGTTTCAGAAAGCCTCAAAACAAATTTCCATGAAGATAAGGGTTTCAACAAAAAAGGCCTTTCTGTCCTTAAATTTGTTTTTTTATGATTATTCAATGTTTCTCAGGAACGTTTCAAAATTTTTCGACCCATTGTCATCGCTTCAATTTTTGCTCCTGAGTCTGCGAGGCAGCGGAAGCTTTGTTTCCACTTTCGAAATGAAAACAATTGGTATGCTCCAAAATCGAAATTTTTACTCGCATTTTGCGTTTCGTGACCTCTTGAACAAATTTGGTTTCGTGTCTATCTGTCCATCCGTCTGTCCGTCCGTCTGTCTGTCCACATTTCCTTACAACAGCCATAACTTCCACAATTTCAATTTGATTTTGATGAAATTTTCAGTAATAGTGTGGGTTGAGCCCCATATGATCCCAGTTAAGTTTCACCATGATTGAATCAGCGGTACGCTCTAGGCATGCGTGAACGTGATTTTCTTGTTACACTCATAAGTTCTTCAATATTGAAGAGATTTTGGTCAGATTTTCAGGGATGATGCGGGAACGGTCCCTTAGGAAATTTATCATGATTAAATAAGCGGTACGATGTGCGCATGCGCGAGCCCTTGCCTGTCTACATTTCCTTGCCACAGCCATAACTTCCATAATTTCGATTGGATTTCGAAGAAATTTTCAGGAATAGTGTGGGTTCAGCTCTAGATGGTCTCCTATTAGTTTTATCAAGATTGGATCAGCGGTACGCTCTGCGCATGCGTGAACTAACTTTTCTTGTGATAGCCATAAGTCCGTCAATATCTAACAGATTTATTATTTACTAGCCGCTCCGGCTCGCTTCGCTCGCCTCCACGTCCAGCCGGGAGGCAAGCCCCCCGGACCCCCCATTAAGTTGCTCGCTTCGCTCGCAAGGTGTGGCTGTGTACATGCGATGGTTTTTTACCCCCCATTCAGGTGTATTACAATTGAAACATGTAGGGGATGTTGCTCGCTTCGCTCGCAAACGGTAGATCCCTAAGGGTAAGTTTAACGTGTGTAGGGGATGTTCTTATTTATGGTAGCTGGAATTGAAACCCCCTAGTCGTGAACTTTCGTTTGAGCCCACACACGGATTTTCCAGTTTTTCTAATTTCTTGTGGCAGTCATAAGTTCGTCAATGTTGAACAGATTTTAGTCAGGTTTTAATTTTTGGTTGCCCAGCACTTTATCGTCATGATACTGGTAAACCGGTCATTTCTGAAGATATAATGGTGACATACTGTGTAGGCTAGGCCACAAGAAAAATTCTGTGCCATGTCCTTGGCAGAGTACTTTTTTTTTTATTTTTTTTTTTTTCTTAAAAATTTACCAACACTCAGTAATCCATGCATAAGCAATAAAAACGCATACGGAAACTCATATTTATGTTATTAGCGTTTATAAACGTTAATTCAACGTTAACGCGTTTCTAAATTATGATTGTTTTTCTTGACTACTGTAGTGAATAGAGGGTAGGATAGACCATCCCAGTCGTCAGTCTTCAATGTTTATTCAGCCACGATCACATGAATGCCCTGATCACGTGGATCTACATTAAGAAACATAACATATAATAATGTAACTATGGAGCAATAAACTAGAGAAGGATTTCCCTATGAAAATTCCCTATGAACTATATCGCGATTGGTGGAGAAATAAATATAGCGTATGCGCAAAACTAAAATTGATCGACACAGACAAAATTCCGAGACTAATGGACCGATTTTTATGAAATTCGCAAGATTGTGCGGTTTAGCTCCTAAATGTTCTCCTAGAAATATCATTGCCTTTAGATTAATAATAGTCTGTGCGCATGCGCACACTTTAATTTCTTGTATCGTCAACTTATTAATTACTTCGACTTGTACTTTGTTCTTCGACTGATTCTATACGTCCATATTACATTGTGTGAGGAAGCTATACTGCCCACCCAACTTGGCAGACTTTTTTTTGTGTGCTAATTCTCATGAAATCAAAGTGCTTCAACGTTCAAAAATTCATTCAAAATTTCAAACTGCAAAAGAGGACTTCCTACAAATCCTCATGTCTAAGAGATCACAACTGTTGATTTTAACTTGAAGGGGTGAATACAAACAAAGAACACATTATTGATTTGGACGTTTCGTTGGCCTGAAATTTGCAATTGTGTCGGTAGTGTGTTTCTATAGCTTTTCACTGATTACCCTCTAGACATGGTTGGCCTCAATGATCAGAACTTAAGTAGGGTAGTTGTGTAAACGGGGCATATGCGTAATCCTTTCAAAAAACCTCGCCAAATGATGATCGGATTTTCGAATGCCGTCACCCTTCCTTTCACTTCTTCTTATTAGCACTTGTTGGAGAAAAAAGTTTGTTTCGACCGACAAAAATTGTGATAGAAAATTTGTGGATATACCGTTTTGTTTGTTCAACAGTGGCCTTTTTAAGAATTTTCCCATTTACAACCTGAGTTGATTAGAGTGTGAAACCATAGCTGCTTACACTTACCCCTTTCCGGTGGGCAAATACGTATAAGTAGGTCATCTAAAAATTCTTGACTTAATTTTGTGTAGGTAATTTTCTGTTATGGTGCGCGTCTACAATTACTATAAGCAAGATTAACTTCTCAACCAAGTGACAACAAAACAAGCGGTGAAGAAGTTTCATTTCCCCAGCATGACCAAAACAGCATGACGGAAAAAGAAACTCGTAAACTAGTTCCACTATCTGCTTTACGAGCAGATACCATGTTACATGAATATGTCTTCGATTGGGGATTTCATAACGGTCGTCCTCGAGAGTTGTAAACAAATCCTTTAACTTTGCACTGTAGGCGACGAAATGTAGGATAAAGAATTTATTTTATCATTCTTGGAGGCACAAAAAGCATACTATAAATTTAAGTTATTTCTCCAATACAGACGCAATGAGTTGTTGTTAACAGTCGACTGTTGTCAGGGGATGAAAATGTTTCCTATGGAGTGGAGTAAATGATGCTATTGCTTTACGTTAAGAATATTGTAACCGGCTTATTAAAATTGTTTATAGTCCAATCAACTTAGTTTAGGAATGTAGCCAGGTACGTGAGGAGGGGGAAATTGGTAGCTTGAGATGTGAACATTTATCCCATAAATCAAGCGCTTTCCAACGAGCAATAGACCTGGGGCACTGAAGAAATTAAAAACATGGAATATCAATCCAGCATTTGTAATCTGCATTAAAATGCTTACATTAAAAAGAGGAGAAGAAATCACTCTAGCTATAATAAAGGCAGAGCTGAGCGAGGTTAAAGTTGCACTATTGAAATTTTGGTACGCAATCACCCCACTTCACCCTGCCTAATTTAATTTATCTATAACTTTCCTTTGAAAATCCGCTCTGTTAGCCATGCTGAATGACCGAGTTTTTTCTTTTTTTTTCCCCTTTGCTGAAGCACAAGACTTGTGTCTTTTAGGACAGATCGATGAAAATGTTTCTAAGGCGATAATTTTAATGTAAGCAAGAAGTATAAATAGTTTATCATAGTGTTCTGTGTATCAACTTTCCCCCGAATAAATTGAAAATATTATAACTTTTCACTCGGAGCAAATTGAAAACTTTTCTTTGGATCCTCGCTAAAATCGAGGACAGCCGAGGGAGCCGAGAAAGGATTTTCGGTCAGCGTCATACTTCAAGTTATTCCGAAGTTTTCAAGCGTCGCCTCGTTCAATTGGAAGAACCCCCCCGTCCCGCTAACTCTCAGTCGAGGACAAACTTGTAAATCATCGCGTCGCAATTTATTGTTTGCGGAGGAAGAGGTAGACGGGAAGTTACTCAACCTGTTAAGCGTAGATAGGTAGGTACTCATCGTCGGCGACAATCTTCGCTTTCAAAATGACAAAACTTTCCACGGAAAATGTGGCGGGAAGGGTGGAAAGTAGAGGGGGAACCACTTCCCTGCGGGGTCATCCCGATACAATCACGCCGAGGGAATTGTCTTGTCCGAAAAAACCCTCCTCCCAAGCCTTGAGTTGTGATGGGGGGCTGGTGGAGTACAACCGTGAGAAGCTATTATTTTAAAGCCCGTTTCTTCGCCTTTTTCGAAGGAAACTCTCGGCGTTTCATTAGCTTGGAGTCGGGAGTAAGTGGTGAAAAAGACTAGAGGAGACACACCAACAATAACGCCGTTTTTGCATGACTACGGTAATAGTCATTCCTTGGGAGTAGAGAAAGGATTTTAACTTCCAAGCAAACATCAAGAGACACATAGGTATAGTATGTCTTGAACTTTTATCTAGCGATTCATTCTACATCTAACTTAACTTGTCCATTTCTTCCGAATTTACCAAGGGAGCAAATGAATTGTGCTCGTTCTTGAAAGATGATTGTTTGTTTGCACCTCAGTTAAAAATCCTCGGGCAGTTGTTTGCATTGAATTTTGCTTGCTAAATGAAAGCTGAATAGGTGTAGCACATCAGCTTTGTCTGATGGCAAAAAAATTGACTTTGATGAAGGAGATCTTGATACTGGAGATTAAATTGAATTATACATGATTATGGAGAAGATTGTTAGATCTTCGTGACCAATCTGCATCTTGTTTCTGCCTATACTTCGGTCTGACATCAGTACTTACGCCTGCGAATCTTGCTGCACGCATAAGCTCCACCATTTTCGTCTGATTCGATGAAACATTTAGGGATTACACAGTTAAGTTCCCAGGTATTTCAATATGGTACGATCAACAACAGCTAATTTTAAATCATTTTTACAAACGAACGTCCTCCACTTTCTTGAGCTGGAATTTATGAATTTATTTGCTGTGCTCTTCATTTACATTACATCAATGATTAACGTACACCCTCCTCACCTCCCACCCTTGTGCTGCGTGCCGACATTTACCAATTCGCAGGTGATAATAAATTTTTTTTTTCCAATGAAATTAGATTATTGGGTTATAGGATAGCATTAATGGGTATGATATATGATCACGGTGAAGAAGGGGAATGGGGTATGCTGAGCATGTATGCATCAGTACAATTGGTAACTATGATTGAAATGTTGTGTACTACGAAACCCCCTTGAGGACACTAAGGTAATTTCCAAATTTGAGCATTTTCAAGTTTATGTTACGAAGTATTCACGTTTGCGCCAATGCATTGAATTTCATCCTCTGGAATGTAACCATTCATTAAGGACTATAATAAACCCCGTGAAATTCTTGAAGATATATTCAAATTCGGCAGAACAGAGGATTTTTCGTATTGAATGTACTCTATAGTTACAACTCATCTAAAATCAACTGAATTGACCGGTGAATATCGTCTACCGTCAAATCCAAACGGTGAAGATACAATAATTATCAGATGGAATAGCGGTTATGCCGTCTTCAGCCATTTGGAGATGTGCAGTACCAGTTTCAAATTTCGTTTTAATACAACGCACTGAAATTCGTCTAGGACTTAATCCACCCATTCTTAGGAAATTAAATTGGAAATAAGCGAAAATTGAGCTTTTAGAGGTGTTGGGAGTATGAGCAGAAGTTTCATTCTTAAACCCAAACAGAAAAATCCACATGCGATTTTTTTCTAATTGTCGTCTAATTTTTATATTTTTCTATGTACATTTTTTTCTAACCAAACTTAAATGAAACAATTCTCAGTATGTGGTAATGTGGAATTATTATGCCATTCGGGACAGCTGGCATGTAGCCAAGTACCGAACCGTTCACTGGAGCAGCAACTTGGGTCGACTCCTAACAGTGAAGGTGGTAGGTTGAGCCCAATTACGAACAGGTTTCAGGAGTTCAATTGAAACGGCGAATGATGATTTTAATATTTTAGTATACTTGTACGCTAAAGAAAAATGTTGGTGCATCAATCGATCCGTATTGGATTCCCAAATTAAATCCGTGCTCCAATTTTGAAATGCCTGATTAGAGGGGAGGGGGGGGGGGGGATGAACTGAATGAATTTTTATCTCAATCTTTACGAGAATTTCGTCTGGAATGACAACATAGTCTTACACACACTTTAATATATATATATATATATATATATATATATATATATATATATATATATATATATATATTTTATATATATATATATATATTTATATATAGTTTTTTTTAACCCATCAAAGGCGGAGGGAGCACACCATTAACTTGAAAAAATAAATAAAAGAAGTGGGGTTTAAGTTTATCCGACGCCGGCTCTTGGAATGGGTTGCAGAAGAAGGAGAAGGAAGAGTGGGATGAAAGGAAGTGCCCCTGTAAAATGACCACCAGTTCAAGTAAGAACCCCTCAAAACGCGGGTGTTGACACCACGGATCACTCTCGCTGAGATGCCCAACTCGAGTAACTCCGTGTCACTTTTCTCGCACCACACCCCGCGCCATGACACGGTCGCGGCCATGACGTTTATGTTATTGGTCGCCACCCTCCTTAGCTCAGAAATCGTTGGCCGTAGGTCATTGCACACGCACACACACACGCGCGCGCGAGTACTATATACATACAGGGTACGGCAGAAAGAGCTCCCCGATAAGGAATGCTAATTTAAAAAAAAGTAGCTAGATACGAATTTTTTGTTGTAATTCCTAAATTCTACATATGATGCAGTTTTACTTTACATGGTTTCAAAAATTCTGTCACTTAAATGCTTCCTTCCACCGGCGATGCACAAATTTAGTCTTTCACGAAAGTTTGAATGAAAGATTCCAAGAGAACGACGAGAGGTGTGGGCTGGTGCTCCATCTTGCTGAAACCTCACATTTTCCTCTCCATGTTCAGCAAAAAGGTCACAAGCAAGAGTAACTAGGTCACAGGAAAATTTTCCAGCATGTCACAGTAACGATCAGAGGTTACTGATAAAGGGCTATTGCAAACTTTCGTGAAAGTCTAAATTTTTGCATCGCCGGCGGAGGGCAGCATTTAAGTGACATAATTTTTAAAACCACTTAAAATCAAACTGCATTATATGTAGAATTTAGGAATCACAAACAAAAGAAAAAATTGTATCTAGCTACATTATTTTTATATTAGCATTCCTTATCGGGGAGCTGTTTCTGCCCTGTATACAGATTTTACTTAACATAAATTATACCTACTGTTCTGCCCACTCAACTTGACAGTCGATTTTTCAAACCGAATACGCTTTTGTCCTTTTCATTAAATCACCCCTCTTCATTCTAGTTACCTATGTCATATCAATAGGTACTTATCTGCAGCACAGTCAACTACTTTTAATTAAGCACTCCGAGTAATTAACAGGGGTTAATAATTTAAGTCACCGCCTGACAATCAACCTAAATTGACATAGTGTAGTTCGGTATTATAAACTGTAAGTGCACCAGATGCAATAATCGGAGTAATTATTATGAGCTAGCTCGTCGGTGACTTTAGGTAGAATACAACTGTGTAGACAACTCCCAAGTACCGTCGATTATTGTTGGCGGGGCGGAAAGTTTAATGAGGAGCAAATCCACGTTAATAATTCAATATTGCGCAACACAAATCATTTATGGTATTATAGACGAGTGCATCACAGGAATTAATTCACGTTTGCAATGGTAAATATAATGCATATAATCAGTGAACGTTACTCAAGAGCTTGCATTTACTCAGTAAGTATACCTTCTCTTACCATGCCAATGGTAGGACATAATAATAATTATTATTTTTATTTTAATTTTATTTTATATATATATTTGAGTATATTGAATTGGTGCAATTCTTAAAAATGGACACAAATAATTTTTAAAATGGCTGAAAACGGCTAAAATTGTTAAATTATATTTGACATTTTATGTCTTTACAACCGCAGTAGTTCAAAAAGTGTGACGAAGATTGCGTTACAAAAATTTCTAATGATTTTCACGTACAACCGAGCCGTTGCTAGGGGAACTGAAACTTCCGCAGTTATCATCGTACAAAAATCGTTCACCACTCGTTGGAAAGCTCTCGATTTACCTGTTGATAACTGTTCACATTGCGTCAAAGCTGCGGTATGAGCGTGATTGTTTAAATAATTGTTTACACACAGCTCATCATTCTCAAAACTATATTGTGATTCACGGTTGCAAGAATTATATAAGTAAATTATATAATTTTCTAGCAGTACAACCGATAAACGAATTATCCTTGGAGAGGTACGAGTCGAATGAAGCTCGGAGTGTTTATGTTTAGGAAAATCCATGAAGTGCACTCGTGAGTGTGTACTATATAAGAAGCTGTGTATAAGGCACCACTTATACACAGGAGGGGGCGCAAATACATATATATCCCTCGTTTGAGTACTTGTACAATTGGTCATTCCAAACAATATTAAAAAAAACCTTCACTAAAATGGCTGAAAACGGCTAAAAATTGTTAAATCTATATTTTTTCAGCAGAACTTTAGTCAACAAAAGTGAATTAACAATGAACTAGATCATTAAGAATTGTAAACGCAAAATTATGATGAAAAATGTACTTAAATTTCAAAATCATCAAAATTTGCTAAAAACTCGATTAAAACTGCTAAAAAAGCTAAAAGTCTTTTTGAATCACAGGATATTATTTACAATTGTTTTTTCATTTTAAACCATACAACTGGTCATTAACAATTTTCTTACACTTGAAGTGCTCAAATTTCAAAACAATGTAACATAATAAACGACAATTTACGAAAATTCGCTCATTCGATCATGCTGTATGACTAGAACTTTTTTCATTATCACGGCAGAGAAGACCATTTGAAATGTTTCACGCTGTTTAATGACGTTGGTAAGAGGAAGGAGATTGTTGACGAAGAAATACCAGGAAGGGATCGACCACACAAACAGAAGGAATGCAAAAAGAAAACTAAGTATATTACCTTTCGGCAAGGTCTCGGGCAAGGTTACGGTTTTGTTCGGCGAATCTCCCCGTAATGATTCACGGAATCCCCAAATAGGACTCGGTACCCACAATGCGAGGCCTACTGCAATAAGGCCGGAAGATCAAGTGTAGACGTGGGCCTAGAACTTGACAAACCAACAAAATTAATTCTTTATATATTCTTTATATCCTCCAAAGTATCCCCCACCCATCTCCCAGGAGACGGTAAACATCATTCTTACTCGGTGTTTAAAATCTTCTACCTCTTAAATTTCAAATTAAAAAAAAAAATAATTGAATAATTGATTTTTTTTAAAGAATTTAAGCCGCGTCTCAACCGGAAGGGTCATTAGCGGCAATCAAAAAGGGTGTCAAAGGGACACTGCAACGGGCACGATTCTAAGGGGAGCCATGCTGACCGTCCTTCACTAAACGGATTGCCATCACGGACTCCCCCGGCAGATCGGAGGGGGCGGAAAAAAAAAAAAAAAAATAATAATAACCCTCAAAGCTAGGCATCGCCGCACTCTGCCTCAAGGGACACAGCGATGAGCACTTTGTAACCCCTACAGCAGATAAAAATACCTCGTAACAAAACTAAACTACGACTAGATGAGCCTTATAAATACATAAATACTAACTACTGATAAATATATAATGATAAATATAGGGTGCGGCAGAGAGGACGGACGGTTTTAAAAAAATCATAAAATAGTTCATTTTTACTCAAAAACAAATTTATTGATGCATTCAGGTTCTCAAGGAAATAGCAAATGAGACAGTCAAGTGTGAAAAATCACATCAGGTATGTGTTGGCCGAAATCGTTGATGCAGTGCTAGAGGAGTTTTTGGGCGTCCTCTCCAACATAGGCGACTTCCATGCTAATTGCGTCCTTCAATTCGTTCAGAGTTCGGGGCTTCTTCTCGTGCACTCTAGCCTTGAGGTGTCCCCATAAGAAAAAATCGCATATGGATAAATCTGGGGACCGAGGAGGCCAAAAAGACACCTCACTCGACTTTTTTCGCGAACTTATGATTTCTGAATTTTCCCCACACTCTCCCCTCTCTAAAACCATGTTCCACCACCTTAATTTATGGAGACTCTTCAGATATCAAATTCTACTGCTAAAAAGAAGTTATAACCAAAGTTTCATTGATCGACGAATTTTGTTGCCAAAACACCATTTTTTGGTCTTATTTGACTGGGCTACAATGAACATCGCCAAACCTGGAAATAAGGCGACCAGGAAAGAGAGTGCAAATAACGTCCATTGATGCTCTGGCTGTGTGGGCGGTCGCCCCATCCTGCTGGAACCACACTCGTCGGTTTGGAACACGTCGCCGTCGTAATTCAGGGAAAAAGAAGTTGATGATCATTTCGACGTAGCGCTATGTTGGAGAGAGTCTACGCGAACTTCCAAGAACGCCTCCAGCACTGCATCAACAATATCGGCTACCACATGCCTGATGCCACTACATGCATCAATAAGTTTGTTTTTGAGTAAAAATTAACTATTTTATGATTTTTTTAAAACCGTCCGTCCTCTCTGCCGCACCCTGTACTAACATCTTAGTTAAATAAAGGTATGACTAGATGTACATAAATAAATAAATACATCACAAATCAGAATATCACACTTCGTATTTAAGCTCAGTGGCTTTCAGGTACACTAACAGGGACTGGGCCTTGTCTGGTCCTGACAGAACATCCACCCACTGAGGGGGTGAATGCTGGACCCTGAGGTCCATGAGGGCCAGGGCAGTCCTCCAAAAAGTGGCGGATAGGCAAATCACCCCCAAATCTCCCACACACAACATTACAAGATACTAGATATAGCAGGTGTCTGTGAGGAAGAAGGGAATGGCCAGTGGCTACCCCATCGACCACTATTCGGTCCCTCCTTGGAAAATGGGTCACGAAAGGATCAACCGGGCAAAGGTCCTGAAGGACTCCTCGCAGACCAGTGACCTCACCCTGCCATTGCTCGAGTCAGTTGGAATTGGCTTTATGCTACATACAGGAGATTTGATCCTCAATGCGCATATGAAACATTTCGATGGTGTCATCACCAATGGCTCCCCTTGCTAGGACATCAGCACACTCAAATACCTACATAAAAGTTATGTTTGTGTCCAATGTTGTGGATTATTTTAAATTAATCACAAAAATATAGTAAAACGGATGTGTAATTAATGGATATCACAAAACAACTCCACAAATTTAATAAATGCATCCATTTGATGGTTGATTCCATTTGTGGGGGATGGACCATTATGTCGCTAGCTTCACCCAAGCGGGATTCTTACGAAGCTTCGACTAAACCAATTCAGATTCGGGAACCAAACATTATATTTATGAACTCTTGAAAAATCTAACGCTAATATTGATATTACTAAGTTTTTATAGTAGAAGTAGGTAAGCAGGTAGTACCTACCTTCAACGCTTCTTGAACAAATTACTGGGAAGAAATAGTGAAGAAATAGTCCTACAACCATGGTGGATCCATTCGTCCATCCACCAACTCCATATCCCATTATGTCCATATCTGCTAGCCCACTATTATTGTTATTCTCAGTTACCTATGCTAGTTAAGTCCAACAATCTGGGCATTTGCCATGATTTGTCAAGCGAAGAGTTTGATAGACAGTAGTTTCTTCAGAATCCCTCTCGAGCTGTTAACATTAATTGTTCCATTTCTATCAATGATTCGAATTTTCGGATATGTTCACAGTTTCTATTTCTACATGAAATAATGGAAAATAATATTCATTGGTAGGTACCTTCAGAGTATATTCGAAGTTCTTTTCTTAGATATTTAGAAGATGGATTAATAGATATGAGAGATTGATGTTTTCATATCTATATCATATATTTATTATCCATATTATACTACTGATGTGCAATTATTATACAATGAAACGTGATGTATATATTAATGAGTGACAAAAATTAAATTTTCGAATGATGCAATATATTTGTCAAAAATACTATCGTTTTTCGAGGTTTTGTAGAAAAATACTAATATATATTATCATTGCTATTATAATGCCTGTGAAAATCTGGCAACTCTAACCTCAATTGACTGCCTATTCATCTCCCATATACTGTGTTGAATTCAATGTGATCCAAAATCGCTCCATTTCATAAGACCCCACACTTATGGAATTTTGGTCCAATGAAGGGGGTTTTGCCTACAATTCTTATGAAACTATGATAACAGTGTTTTTGATGGCCCCACATTCAGAGGTCTGGGAATATGGCACTGTGCAAAAAGGGGGTTGACATAAGTCACCGGTTCTACTCTCCATGTCCCAGTGTCACAAACAGGCGCCTCGGGACACGATACTGTCCCAGTTTTGCAAAATCCAAGAGGAGCGAGTTTTTAAGTAAAGTTGTCTTTAACCAGTAAATTGTTAGCCTTTAATTCAATATTATATGACGGTTTATTTATTTATTTATTTAATTTTCTAAATTTCACATAAATAGTAAAAATCCTAAGATCTCGCATTCTGCGCGAGAGAGGTGGAAAATCGATAGACAAATCGAAACTTCAACATTACAAAGTACAAATGGTATTTTTAAGACGAAAATAAAGAAACATAAAGAAATCAATAAGGAAGCATTATTCGTCGTTGGTTTGTTCTTTATGCGAAGCTGATATCCTCGTCATCGTCGCTCGGTGTCGGATTTGTCCAATATAATAAATTCGTAACGCAACTTTTATGACTCTTTAATTATCTTTAATTATCTACCTCTTTATACTTTTAACCTCGTTATCGTAACATTTCGTAACGCATTTTTGGGACATATACTTTTTACACATATTAATGTACAGTAGAACCTAGAATAAATTCGTAACGCAACTTTTGTGACACCTTTATACTTCTAACCTCGCTTATACTAGTATCTCAACTACAACAATGAGTGAATTTATTTGTCATTCATTGTTTTGTGTATAATACAACTTAAAAAAAAATGTTATGATGCTTGTTTTTTTTTTCTTATTTATTTTAATTTAATTTTTATTTTTCTTATTTTTTTAAATTATTATTATTTTTATTTTTTTATTTATTTTTTTTGTAACACGACTAACACCCTTCTACCACCTTCCAGGATTATTTGTCTGTAGAGATCAGTTTTGCTACATCTTTCATAGACACATTTAAAAAAAATTTCAGCATCAAAACAAAATGAGTTTGAAAACGGTTTCTTGATAACTAAATAGGTCCAAAGGAACCAAATAATAGGGCAGTAGGATCCAAATGAATTTTGATCTAAAGTGTATAAAATAATGAAATGCTAAATTTAACGGACTATATTCTATATATTTTTGTGGCCTGAGAAAGACGTAAAACATTTTCATACTCACCAGACCCCACGGTTAAGTAGGTACTTTGTTAATAAAACGAATATTTAATGAGCAAAATGTAGTTTTATTTGGTAAATACCATTTTAAACCTGTCGGCTATTGGTTTACAGCCCCTGTCTACATTTAAAAAGCATATCGGCTACTATTGCAAAACCGCTGTCGACTTCTGAAGAATTCGTTTCATCAACGGTCTATTACTAATGCAAAAACTAAGTTGGAAAATATTCAAAAATTTTTAACATTGTAAACACAAGTTTGAAAAAAATATTCACTTGTCATTTGTAAGGAAGGTTCTTGTGGACACACTAAAAGGGTTTGAAAGTTGAAGAAATCATTTTACGTAGGTCAAAGTTGCGCTGAAATGTCGAAATTTCCTTAACATATTGGCTACCAGTGCAATTACCTTATTACCTTATCACTAGGGCTGGGATTCGAGCATATTTGCATATTTTTTTCCTGAATAGTACACACTGAGAGAAGCATTTTGGTGGTATTTTCACCTCTCTGGGACCAACAGAATTTAAATTTATCAAGCATATAAATGCCTAAAACCGCGGTTTTCAGAAAAGAAGCATATAAATGCATATTCTTGTGGTTTTCGTCTAAATAGTTTGTTTTTCTTCGAATTCCCCTCCCGGATTCGGGCCCTGACCATCCATAAGGTTCGAAAAAAAGAATAATAATTATTAAAATTGTTTCTGATGAGAGTAATAGAACCGCAGGTTGTTAACCTTTAGTGAGGTCATTCACACACCCTAAGCTCTGCCTATTTTGGAAACCACTTTGTTCACGTGGCTTTTCTTTGGTGGAAGATTCGATCCTAGTGATGGTTTAAATGTGGAAGGCCAAGTGAAGTTTCTGCATTATAATCTCAGTTCTCAGTTCGTAATCGTTTCCGTACCAACCTATCGAGATCTTGTGATTTCCAAGTCCGCGATGCCTAAAGTTAAGAAACCTCTGAGTGTTTACGAATAATGACTGTCTCGTCATTGAAACGTTTATTGACTGATTTAAGAAAATACAACTGAAAACATAGAAAAAATTCTTGTTGTACAGACCAATGTAGGTCTACTTCATTGACTCGCGTAATTCTATGATCTTTTGTAAATTAACTTCTAAACTGTATCTTTTATAAGAAAACTTCTGATGTATAACGCTTGAAAATCGTGTACGAGTATATTGCAGTGTATCACATACATTTATAAAATAAAGTTCGAATATAAAGATAAGTTATCGGTTTTTTTCGTTTCACTTTCCTTTTCAAAGTTTTTAACGGTGTTTTTCGAACATATTCTGCATATTAACCGCATTTAATGGGTTTTTTGAAGCATATCTATCGAGCATATAATGGGTTTTTTGAACATATCTATCGAGAATAAAACACATGGTTTTCGAGCATATCTGGAGATTTTATCGAGCATTTTGATCCCAGCCCTAAGTATCATACTTACCTTACCTTATTACACAGGCCTTCAAGTCGTGGGCCTCGTTCAGCTCCGCAGACCGAGCTGGACGCGAAGGGAAATTGGAGGGACGTGACCCCCTGGCGAGGATGAGTCACTTCTGAGGACTCTGTGGACGGACCACTTCCGAGGATCCCGGGAAGATGCGGCCGCCGCAGACGCCCCGACGCCCCCGACGCCGCTCGGGTTCCTCGTCGTTCGTGGATCGCCGAGGGAGGACCGTCCCTGACGCAGGGGTTTACTGGCGGACCTGGTGCCGGAGCTGCTGTCGGGGAGGGGTGGGGGAGGTGGAAGCTCCGGTGCTGGAGTCCGCTCAGTCGCCGTCAGACCGTCGTGGGAGGTAGTGCAGTGCTGCCAACCGTTAGTCCAAGTTGCGTGTTTTCGAGCTCGAGTGTGATGTGCCGCTAAACATGGATTACACTTCTATCATCGAAGGGACCGTCAAGTTTCGTGATGGAAAGAAGGTAAATACCAAAAACCCTAATAAACATATTTCACAATAATTATACCTCACATATACATAGATATAACTACCATCCAAACTTGGAAAAAAGTAATTCGCTAGTTCACAACCTTGAGATTATTTGCACGTACATTTGCCCTCAAACCCTCTTTTCTTTTTTGGAAAACGAATGCTGCATGACTCAATTTAATCCTTCGTAACTATATTTTTTTATTTAAAATTAATTAGGTAAATATTGATTAGAGCCAATAGACAAAGATTCAGTAAACTTAAAATTTCCCTATTCTTGCTAGGAGCATTGATAATACCATTGGATTCCAACATTTAACTGGGAATGTGAGTGATTTTATAATAACCAAATTAAGTAGTTAGGTAACATTTTTGAATAATCTTCGAGTAGTGATAGTTTTAGTGACCACAAAACGTCTGCAATAACTATCAAAATTATGTCATTGGATCGCCCAAGTTTAAATATAGATAGATAATAATGAATAGGTATTGAGGTGTATAAGATACATGTAATTAAACACTCTGTTAATTGAAATGGGGTGTACACTTGCGTACAATCGTCCACCAATTCTATTTGATTTAAGCGGTAGCGGTCCGTACTTGTCAGTGTTTAGTGTTTTTAGTGTGTCTGTCACGTAGAAGCCAGAATAAGTACCATAAAAATTACGTTCATCAGTACGTTGCGGTAAAAGAATAATAAGACTGAGGAATATAAAATAAAACATAAACAAATTATTAAATTAACAAAATTCTACCAATTCCTACGTGCCTACTTATATTATAACATCTAAGAAAACGTTGCAAATTATTACACAAAGGTTTATTATTTCTGTATTGGATAGTCCTTCTACGCAAAAAAAACCCCTGTCTATAATTACCTATTATGCGAGTCTATTATACATTAGGTACCTATCTGAATATATCTGCACGGATGTAGACGCCTAACGAAGGCAAATTAATTAAATTAAGTAACACACCTACACTTCCCTAGTAATTAACATGAGTTGACCCACCAAATTATTTATATAAAATATACCACCTACCTAAACTTCAGGCGACAAAAAAGTTATAATAAAACCGGTTACGTAAAGTAAAAATTTCAATGGAATTATTATCAGTTTTTACGAGCGTAATGGATACTAGGCGATGTTAGCTATGTTCCACCAGTAAAGATTTGCCCCCATGTTGTTAATTATAGCATTTCCAAGCCAAATGAAACCTTTTCCAAGTCAAATGAAACCTTTTCCAAGTCAAATGAAACCTTTCCAAGTCAAATGAAACCTTATCCAAACCAAATGAAACCTTTTCCAAACCAAATGAAACCTTTTCCAAACCAAATGAAACTTTTTCCAAATCAAATGAAACTTTTTCCAAACCAAATGAAACCTATTGAGAAAATGAGTGAACTGAGGTACCTAGGTAGGTAGGTACCCTGCAAGTTGCAGGTAGATGCAATTGTACCCATCATAGAAAGACGTTGACAAAATGAAAATTCGATGAATTTCAGGCATAGGATTACCGAAGTGGATCTCACCTTAGCAGAATAAGAAACAAGTAAGTTTGAGAAATATCTGACTGTTGAATGTGAGTGGGTACCTACCTATCTAGGTACCTCAGTTCACTCATTTTCTCAATAGGTTTCATTTGGTTTGGAAAATGTTTCATTTGATTTGGCAAAAGTTTCATTTGGTTTGGAAAAGGTTTCATTTGGTTTGGAAAAGGTTTCATTTGACTTGGAAAAGGATTCATTGCTATATTTTTCCTGCCAAAGTTCTAGCCCTCAGGGAGAATGAATGTACGTACAGACCTGAGTGTTTTGATCTGACTCTTCACAATGATGTATATAAATACGACCCAAAAACCATCACTCTTACCTTGAAAGTTTTGAGGTCTCGATTGTTCAATATTTCAGCCCATCAATTACTACCCTTTAGGGTTTATCAGCATTGATGTCGATGTTACTGGCACACCCCCAGCCGAGATGAATAATTTTGAGAAAAACTTCGGACGGCGAACATCAGATTGACGGTTTTTACCGATTTTCGGATTCTACTCAACTTCCTAACACATCCGAATCTTGCACAAACCACAATCTTATCCAAACCTTAAAAATTTTTAGCGAAATTTCTTAGAAAATAAAGCTACCTATTGCAGTGGCTCCAAAAATTTTAAAATAATAATTTTCTTCGTCGAAATCTGTTTTGCAGTATTCTGAAATGATTCCTGGATTTTAACGCTTAAATATATATATATATATATATATATATATAGGCATATATATATATTCCTATATATATATTATGTATGTATGTGTTATTCCAGACGATAAACTCTCGATAGAATTGAGATAAAAACTTCGTTCTTGCGCCAAAACATCAAGCATTCCAAACGAATGGATGAGTTTGTTCCCCAGCACTTTTTGAGCACATTAAATTAGTTAAATTTCAAAAAATGTACTAAAAAAAATCACAAAAAAAGACTAAACATTGGTGTTTCTATTTTTTTTTAGCAGAATATTACTCAAATAAAGTTTATCAACTATGAAGTTGGTAATTTAAAAATTAAAGCTCAAACCTATGCTCAAAATTGTAATTAAATTTCATTAAAATGTGCTACAAAATCGATAAAAATGTAAAAAATTCTAGAAATCCAATATCTTTTTTTTCTTTTTCTTCTTTTGGCCATAAAATTGGTTAGTACCTAGTTAAGTCCTCGGTTTTCGAAACAATTTAAAATAATATAGTATACCTACCTTCAATGATTTACGAAAATTCGCTTATACGATCATGCTGCATGACTGGAACTTTTTTCTTTTTTTTTCTTTGTCAATTTGGTCCAAAAATTTATTATTGATAATAATTAACCGAAATTGTCCAATAAAGTAATCCAAATAAAAATTGTCTACTCCAGCCTGTATTTAATCCCTACTTTTCAAAAATATGATTGCCCACTGGGTTTGTAGAAACATGGGAAACGTCTAATATCGTGGACAATGGGTTCTGGAAAGTGATGACTACAGACATTAAAAAAGAAAAAAAAATCATTGTTAACTTTCACAATGGGAGGGAAAATTAATGGTCGTGTTCGTCCACCTACAGAAGCTGAACTTTTATAATTCTCGACATCTGGCTTGGTTTGAGGGAGCGAAGTTAATTTCATTTATGTGGACCTCTGAATTGGAAGGGTTGAAGGAAAACATCTGTTGCGAGGCTTCATACAACTTTCCTTGTAAGAATTCAATTGATGCGGCGGATAATAATGGGGTTAAATATTGGTTTTGTAGTCGGTTGTGAAATGCATTTTGGGAGCAACCACTGACTCAATTTGCGGCGATACTGATCTTGTTCAATCTGATGGTTCAACAACTTCAAGTTATGTTTTTCGCAAAGCTGTGACTGAGCGTTACAAAGGATCGACTTTTCGTATGAATCTTCAACAAGAAAAAACCGATCGTTTTTTGTCAAATGAAAAATGGATGATTTGAATGGAAGATAAAAAGTCCAGTCATGCAGCATGACCCCATGAGCGAATTTTTGAAGAAATCTTCGACATTTCAGTCGCTTTTGATCGTGTAGAGAAATTTTAGTTTATGATTTTGATGGACAAACATGGAATCAAATTATTGAATAATTAGGAGGTACTCATACTTTATTATTATTAAACTAATCTTGTAGATTTAAAGACAAATGTAGGTAAATATTCATAGATTTCGATGAATGTGGTCAGTATTGAAGGCAATTGAAATCTTAACGGTATCCTATCATAACATCATCAAATCTTGACATGAAATAAAATACCGATTTTTACAACTAGCGAGCGGCATTATTTCGATTTTTGACTGATTTTTCAACTTTGAAATTTTTGAAAACTTGATACATATTCTTATAGGAAATTTTACGCTGATTCCGAATATACCACATGTTAGTATGCTGAAAAAATTATTTCGCACAACGAATCGCAAAAAACAGGCTATTTTGAAATTTTTGACTACATTTTTGAAAATTTCAACCCGAAGATGTAATCCGATCATGCTGGCCAACGAACTTGAACTTTCGTTTTGTGTCCTTAACATTTTAAAATTTGTTTGAAGTTTCTAGCTCAATTCTACGGACAGTTATCGTCTGGAATGACACATACATATATACATACATACATACATACATATATACATACATACATACATACATACATACATACATACATACATAAAAAAATGCGTTAAACTTCAGAATATGATTCAGAATAGCCTGAAACGGATTTCTGCATAAATTTTTTTTCAAAAATTCACATTCTACAAATTTTGAGGCGAGAGCAATAGCTTAATTTTCTTCAAAAATTCGCTAATAGGTATTAATAATAAAAATTAATTTTGAAATTGATGTTGAAATTTTGATTAGAAAAGCACTGATATTATTAGCGTAAAACGGTTCTTCGTCTCAGAGGGATACTAAAATTTAGTGAAAATAAAACCGAGTGACGATTAGAAAATAAACAGATTATTTATTCTTAGAAAAAAACATAACTGATGAAAATTAGCAAATTTATTTTAGGAGCTCCAATTAAAATAAATTCTGGATTAATATAGTTATGATAGATTAACATAAATGAAATTATCTTTAATTTATATTTATTAGTAGTTACAGTCTGACCGTGAGTAGGACGAGGTTAGCCGAAGATGGACGACAAGTAGTGACGGGTAGATCTCGTGGTAATTATTAATAAACTTCTTGTGACTAAGATTCAGCCAAAATAGATTAATTCAACAAGCGTTAGCAGTTTTAAGTCTTTCTTAAAGGTTTTTTGGGCGCATATTTTGAATTTGACCAATTTGATGTGCTCCAAAAGTGCTGTCCAACGAATTCATCCTTTAATTTGGAAAGCTTGATTTTTTGGCGCGAGAGCGGGATGTTTTATCTCATTCGTAAAGAAAATAGTCTGGAATGACACACACACATTCTATATACATATAAAAAAGAGCCAAAACTTCAGGAATCGTTAAAGCCTTTATCGTAGTAATAACCATATCGTTATAAGTAGTTTCCATTGTATTTCAATAATAAATAGCAATTGAATTCAGTAGGTTGATTTATCTGTCGTCCGATGTCTTCCCGAATTTGCCCCTTCGTTGGTGAATGGAATAATGTGGTTTCTACACTCTCCCTACCTTAAGCCTTGACAAACACGGAAAGTGCACTGCAGACTCATAGCAACCAAGTACATAGGTGAAATTGCAATCCGTGACATTGTTTTAGTTTTCATCAAATCTTGGGTCGGAATTAAGTACTTGTAGTTGAAAATAGCACGGTAATAGCCGTAGACCATCGATCTGTGGGCAATTGCCGATCTGGACTGGAATTCGGCAACTCATGGGTTTATAGCAAAGGAACGAATGATGTAGATTCACAAGCTGAATTCTCGAAGAATACTGCTGACACTCCGTAGGCCAGAGAAGCTTTGTGGTGAAGAGTAGGTGAGAGGGCTAGTGCCCGAACATCAAAGGCGAACATAACATCCCGTTAGATACATAAACATTAGATAATGTTCATGTATATTAGATAATCTAAGTGAGAAAATCTTTGTCTGCCATCTCGAAGTTGGTGGAATACAAAATCGCGGTTTAAAGATTGCTAATTTGCCCATGTTGAAGTTTTTCTCTAATAATATCCAAACCGTACACCCTACAGAAATTTTTATACGTAGCAAAGTTGTAAAGCATTAAAAAAAAAAAAAAAAAGATTCAATCCCAAATCTCCGAATTATATCCCAAAATAGGCGAATTAAAAACAATTGAAAATTGGGCTAACTTTTCTAAGTTCATATCGAGCATATTTTAGCTCATGAATCTTATGCCATTTTACTCATACATGCACTTCGCAGAAACTCCCTTTTACTTTGTACTTTATTGGGAAATGGTCTCAGCAAAATTGTGCTGGATATGAACTTTGGAAAGTATTTAACCCTGAATCGAATGAGGTTTGGCAGACCTGAATCAGACCAATATTAAGGCCGCTAGGTGATTTTGAAGGGGCAAAAGTCTAGACAGGGAAAGGAGAGGACCCTTCTAAAATTAGCTCAATTTTCGATTGTCCTTAATTCCCTTATTTTGGGAGATAATTCCTGATTTTTGGATCGAATCGCTTTGGTTTTTCATGCTCTACATCTTTGCTTCGTATAAAAATTTCTGTATGAAGTACGGTTTAGGAATTATCAGAGAAAAACTTTAAAATGGGCAAATTAAGCCATTTTTATGAGGCTGCCATTTTGTATTCCACCAGTTTTGAGATGGCAGACAAAGGTTTTCTCACTCAGAACGGTCCAAATTTTCAAAATCTAATTTCAAACCTTCTCCTAAATTTTTAAAAAATAAATTTATTATATTTATTTCCATCAAGATACAAAGATGTGGTTACCAACTATGTTAACAAAAAAGTTTCCAAAAGAAAAAAAAAAAAAAATTCTTTTGTTTAACATCAAATAGGTAGGAAAAGTTAATATTCCCATATGAGCTGCATTTGCTCGCGTTGGGAAATGACTTGCTCTTAGTCCATTCTGTTAATATTGTCTTAGTAATACTCTTAAGCTCTAGTCACTTTATTGTTATATCATACTGTAACATATCATCTTTTTTTTTTTTTTTTTTTGCTCAACAATAGTTTTTTCCTTTCTTCAATATTTAACTTATTAAAACAGATTATACCCTTTCATATATAACTCAATTGCGCTAGTGTAGTTCTGTAGAGTGGCAAATTTATTACGCATGATTCCTTCGATCTCGTACAGAGTGGATGATCAGTCGGTGCCAAAGCATTTTCCAGCAGCATTTGCGAAATCCTACCGACGTCCATCATACAAGAGAACGGTAATATTTGCATTTTTCTGAGGAGGGGTAGAGAAAGCGCTCGGTATCCAGAATGGGACATTATTCTAATAATGGTAATTATTTCCAAATTAATTCCTACTTTCGGCCTTGACTCCTAGAACAGGCGTCCCTAGGCACCGCGACACCGAGGCGACTCCTTGATTGTCCATCTTAAATCGCTAATGATTCGCAAGCAAAAAATACCTCTAACTCTCATCGACGAAAAGCGATTATAAATTAATCGAACACTTTGTTGATGTCTGGCAGCGGCATCGAAATATGCAAGAAAACATCGGGTTTTTCTTTCGTTCTTCGTTATAATTGACTGAAGATCCTACTTACTACATATCTATCCACTCAAACCCTGTACCTTCCAAACATTACATACCAACAAGTAGTATTACCATTTACAGAGCTTTGATATGGATGATATCGAGTATAAATTTCCTATGTGGGTCAGATATCGTAACGAAATCACTACTCTTCCTTGCCAAACTTTTCGACGAATTTTTCGCTATTTTCAGGGCTACAAATTCTGAATATATTTATATTTTAAATGTAGTTAATTGTACAATTATATCGCAACAAATAATAGAATCGCTACATTTAGGTGTGGTAGAATAGAAACGAGACCAAAACGTTGTACATATTGGTACCTTGACAAGCAATCCTTCATATTAGTGGATATAATTTTAGTAGGGAAATAACCAAACATTCCATTCGGAAACTCTTACACATTCTTTCTCAAACCTTTGTAATTGACACAAAAAAACGGATGTTCCCCCATCCAAAGTTGTTGGATTACGTTTCAAGATGCATAGAATTAAAAAATCGAATAATAAATAAATAGATAACAGAAAATTCATCCGTCCGCCGTTCACCGTTCCGAACTTTTCTCCGGAACTACTGGACCATAGTTTATGAAACATAGGTTGTAAAATCACAATTGGGGTCTAGTTGATCCTAGAAGCTCGGCATCAATTTTGATCAACCCTAAAGGGTAGAATTTAAGGGCTGAAATATTGAAAAATCTAGTAAAGTTTCCAGGTAACAGTAATTTTTTTTTAATTATTTTTTGGTTGTCATTGAGATTATTGTAAAAAGAAAAAAAAAAAAAAAATCGAATAAAATCATTCGGAATCCATACGCTCTTCCTAAGGGCTAGAACGAGTAGTGACATTTATTAATTAGTGAGTTAACTGCCAAATTTCATTAATGATTGCTAGAAAGTGTAAGTGATAGTCAAATTCAATAGTCAATCTAGTGTAGACAATGAGGGCAGGCCGGATTCGAATCCGATCGCAGCGACCCTGGCGGTATGTCTAACTAATCTAAATTTTTACTAAGGGATTGACTACTTGATGTTACGTAATTTTTAGATGCGAGCTTGCGAGCATCCAGATCACCAAACTATATACATATAATAATCTATATTGGACCGAACCTACCTCCATACCGCCAGGTTTGCTGCGATCACCACGAAATGGCATTATGCCACCACGACGTCGCATTACGCAAATCGTGTACGAAGGTGCGTTACTCGAAGAGGCCCTGTTGGTAATTTCCTTCTTAATCTTCCTATGGTGGTGATAAATGGAGCTCCTTCAACGCATCTAGAATTACAATTATTACGATGTAGGGAGGGGCTCTGATCGGATGAAGGACCTGTAAAACAAATTTCATTCCCAGTAGACCTACGGTACTGAAATTTAAGATGGAGCTCCATTGGGAGATCGAGAAATCAGCCGATCGGCTTCAAAAAAATTGAAGATAACTTCATTCCTAATCAACCTATGGCAATGAAATTTGAAATGGAGAGCTTTTGGAATACTTAGAATGCAATTATATGGTATAGAGGTGAACTGATCAGCTGAGGGACCTCAAAGGCTAATCTATTGGTTTATTATTTCCAATAATAAGCCTATGTGATCGTGTAGCAAAAAATTTTTATAACCCCCCCTCAAACTTTGTCACTTTACGTTTCAAGGTGCGTAGAATCCAAATTTGAAATGTCCGTCCGCCGTCCGGGCCATAAAAGGCCTAAGAATTGACTTAAAAAACCCGTTCTTTCGCACATAGACTCCATTTGGGGTCTAATTGGTCCTAACGTTTAACCATCCCGATCGCTTTACTCGCATAGATGCTATGGGCCAAAAACGGGCGAAAAAGTGTCTTTTTCAAGGCTTTGAGTGTTAGACTTACGCACGCACGCCTGGCACGCTTGGCAGGGGGTCACGGTGGGTGATGAGGGGGGGGGGGGGGGGGTGGGTGAGCGGGGGGTGGAGTGAGAGGAGGCGCCGCGGCACCTTGTGGTGTCTGGGGTGACCAGGGGCGTAGCAGAGGGGTGTAGGAGAATGGATATTTATTACTTTTACGTGTTATACCCATTTAATACACCGCGGCACCATGAGGTGGGTACGGCGTTCCTTCGAGGCATGAATATATGTTTATTTCTAGGTCATATTTGTGTGTTAATACCAATGCTTTTCCTACGCATATTTAATAACATATCCTCTCGACGTTTCGTACGTACTTAGATAATGATATTATTAAGGCAATAACTATTTGAATAGATAGGAGCTCAAATCGAGAAATATAAACATGCGTATATAATTATAGAAGTATAGGTTGTGGCAACTCGAAATAGGACACGCCGAGCAGTCTGGACGGGCTTTATGACGTACGCAAGCCAACTAAAACTACGATATTACTCAATTGAAAAAATAATAAACCTTTGTGAAATAATTTGCAGCGTTTTTTTCTGTTGTACTTACTCTATGTAGGGTTAAATAGTTATTGACCACTGATCTGCGTAGAAGGGGTATAAAATACAGAAATATAAACCTATGTGTTATAATGTGCAGCGTTTTCCATTTTCTGGCTCTAAAGATATAAGTATAGGTCCCAGATTCAACGATTTAGTGAGAAATGGCATAATATGGTAGGAATCCATATGTGTTCGATTATTGGATAGGTGGACGTTCCCTTGGACGTTTGGACCAGGTGATTTCGGGGGTTCTTATGGACATGGAAACGTCATTTATACCTCACATTAATCGCGTGTCCGACCATCGTGAGAGTTCAACCAGATTCGGGTTACCTAGTGAGGCCTGATCTCGAATCCACCAGCTTAATTTAGTCTCCTTACTCCCAAAAGCATAATATGGCCGTCGAAATAATACAGCAACGTTTCCTTTGAATGGTTTATTTCAGATTCCAATTGAAAGACGTATTTCCGGTCAGACATTATGAAAATGTTAGGACTAGAAACCCTTGAAAACAGAAGAATAGTCTACGCCATGACTTTCCTCCATAAAGTCCTAGTGGAGCCATCGATGCTCCCGAATTTCTTGCCAAACTGGACTCTTGTCTTACTCCCAGAACGACGCAGTGTTTCGACTAGCGTATCAGGCGGAAAATGAAACAAATTTAGTCCTAAGCACTAAATCTTGGCAGAACATGAAACGTGTTCTTTGGGAGAACAGGAGAGAATTTAGGTCATACAGCTGATTAGGAAAGATTCCATCATTTCAATCGTCTCTTAATGTAACGAATAGTCAAATTTCAATAGTCAATTTCCTATCAAATTTCAACTTCCAATTTCCTTTCCAGTCTAATAGTGGTTGCAATCATATTTACAAAATTAACTGAGGAGGAGGTATGTAAACAATTATTCAGACAATCACGCTCATTTCTGACAGTTTCAATAAAGTAGATTAGGTAGGTGGGTACCTAATGAATATGTGTGCCAAGTATTCGTGAAGGTAGGTACGTTCAATATTACTGAACTAGATTTGTTCAGAAACATCTGACGTTCAAAATGCTAGTGGAAATCGAGATGGTTAAGGGATTCCTTTCCATTTTAATTGCAAGAGATGCTTTTCCACCTCTATGTTCGGACGCGAAACATTCAGTAAATTCAGAAAATCTATCTCACCATTGGCGTTGAGGCAAATATCACTCTGCTGTCTAATACACACATTTTCGCAGTAAATGTAGAGATTTTATTCAACATAATGTGGAGAAAAATAACAATTTATAAACTCAGATTTGACCTCTGGCAAGTTAAGCTCCATTCTCTCTTGCACGGCCACATATAATAAGATAATTTTCGAAAATTCGCTCACGCGATCATGCTGCATGACTGAAACTTTTTTAAAATAATCTCTCATTACCTACCCTATCGATTTGTTTTTTGTTCGACGAGTACAACAAGATTGTAACACACAGGATTGTTGAACTTTGCCATTCAAACTCGCTTTGTAAAGAGTCTTGGCATTTCGACATCGAAATTGCCCAGTAAGTAACATTGAGAGGATTCCATCTTAAGATAATGACTGAGAGAGAATAAAACTGCGAGACCCCAGGAGGTGAAAGTGGTTTACCGCTTAGAGAATAGCTAGATTGTAGTTTATCGGGGAAGTTTCATAAGCTCCAACAGCAGGAAATATCATTAGGATATTACGAGTGCAATTTAGAGTGTGATGGAGTGTTAGTTGTGTGCAGTCGGGGGTGTTGGTAACTTGCACTCATCTAAAAGTCAGCCTGAAACCTTTTAGCGAACTTTCGTAGAAAAAAAAAAAAAAAAAAATATATATATATATATATATATATATATATATATATCTATATATATGTGTCATTCCAGACGGTAACTCTCCTTAGGATTGAGATAAAAATTCCGTACTTGTCCCAAAAAATCAAGATTTCCAAAAGAAAGGATCAGTTCGTTGGCCAGCACTTTTTGAGTGCATTAAATTGGTCAAATTTCAAAAAATGCGCTGAAAAAATCACTAAAAATTGCTAAAAACGGCTAAGAATAATTAAAATTATTATTATTATTATTTTTTTTTTTGCAGAATATTGCTCAAATAAAGTTAATTGATAACTATAAAATAGAACATTCAAAAATGTACGTACCAAATAATGCTGAGAAATGTACTTACATTTTATTAAAACTTCCGAAAAAAATCGATAAAAACTGCAAAAAAAAGTTAAAAATCCAAAACCTCTTTTTGAAAATAAGTTAGTATTTTGAATACGTTTTTTGCCATAAAAATAATATTTAACAATTTTCGTGCACTCAATAAGCTCAATTTCAAAACAATTTAACATTATTCAATACGATAATTTACGAAAATTTGCTCATACGATCAAGCTGCATAACTGGAGCTTTTTTAATCTTATCCACCTCCAATTCACAAATATAAATCAATAATAAACACATACAAAAAAATTTCATTACTTTCTCCCTTGAGAGGGAAAAACATTAAATCATGTTTAATGTTCACTCAATGAAATCATCAGAAATTTACAAGCGGTTGCAATCATGTTCACAATATCAATAATTGAGAATGATCACCTGTGTGTAAACAATTATTCAAATAACCATGCTCATAACTCAGCTTGTTGGCCACGCACTTCGCAGTAGTTAACATAATATGGTTGGATAAATCGAGAGCTTTCGAACGAATGGTCAACGAATTTTTGTGGGATGAAAAACGACGAAGTACCATTTCCCTAGCAACGACTCGGTTGTAAGCGGAAATCATCAGAAAAAAACGTTGCACATTTGCGTGTCGTGTCGGAATTCACAGAATGACCCCCAGCCCTAAAACATTAAACATGTTAAATTATATAAAATAATAATAATAAAATAAATATAAATACAATAAATAAATAAATCAAAGATTGTGATCTCGAGAACTTTCAGGGTATTTTTTGGTTGCCATTGATAGTTATAATCCCAACGAGTTGATTGAAACCAACGGTTGAGTTAGAGTTAAATTATTCCGCTAGCTTTCCCTGAGGGATAGAACTTGAATAATAGTAGCAATGAAACTCACAGGCGTGTTTAGACCAATGCTTGTGAGCACAGCCGAGACTTCTACTGTGAACAGATTTACTGGTTATTCGACATATTAAACTGGATACGTGTCTAGTCCTACACTACACCCACAGATACTCATAAAAACTGAAAGCAAACCAACAATTTCTCTTTTTTCCAATTTAACAGAAATCTGCTTTACATATTACACCTTCCTGAAAACTCTCATCGGTTGCATAATTTGCTCAAACCGCAAACAAACTGTCGGAACCGCTCTCATCACCCACATCTCTGAGGTGAAAGCAAAGCCCACACCATCAGTAGGCCAGGTAATTGGTAGACTAGTGTGGAGTGTGACACCGCTTATAAAACTGTAATTGTGAGCTGAAAAAAAGTAACCTGGGTGTTTCTTGTGTGATCACACCGTTATAAAGAGTGTAAAATTTCCTATCTCTCAGATGGAAAATCATATTTTTTTGAAACGACAAAACGGATGAAAATGAAATTTAAATAAAAAGTTTGTTAAATCTTAGAAATCTCCACTTTTTCAAACACTCATAGGTTCCTGTAACCCTAACTATAAGACTAAAAGTTTTCCCAAAACCTCCGATTTCCAACGGTATAGTAAATTTTTCTCTTACTATGCTAATTAAGGAATGTTTAAATGTTGAAAATATTGTTTAAATGTTGAAAACATATGTAAACATTGGCTTCCACATGGAACTTGTATAACTTTTAGCATCTCTCTTCCATCTCTGGACAAAAAACTGTGATTTAAACCATTTCTAATAGCTACACGTGACTAAAAGGTGCCACCATCACAGAGCAGTGCAACAAATATCAATGAATAATGGGGAAGAACCTAACTCAGTTTTGTCCATGGTGCAGACCCATACTTCAACAAAACCTGTTTTATGATGGTCACCTCACGCAAAATATACCTACCAGACAGTGATGTAAACACGTTCACTCGCTGAGCTTGACAAGGGTGAACATCATTGGCACCGAAACGTCGCTCAAAATGTTCACTTTTGAACCAACTGTAGCTGTAAGGACTGCCCAACACCCAACGACTGGACTGGTCTTAAAACCCGAATTCATTGTTTTTTTCTTTTTTCTTCGAAATCAAGGGTTTTCCTGAAAAATTACCTTCTATCAAAATGTGAGTTTGTGGACGGTTTCTACTGACTATTTTTACCCCGAATCGTACAGTAACATTATTTGCAGATTTCCTCAACCTCGTTATAATTGAGTTTCACACGTTAACTCACAAATTTGAGTCCATTTGGAATGACAAATTTCAAGTGTTTTTAGGGTTGAAACTAGTTAGCTAAAGTATAAAACTGGGTTATAACGGGGTTGGGGAGATGTATAAGTGTTACCATTCTATTCCGCGTGAAAAAATACGTAGAGACCGACCCCAAACTCATATTTCCATAAAAGGCAATTTTTAAAGAAAACCCGCGATTTCATTGAAAAAAGAAATTTCATGACCCCCAGTAAAACATATCCATGTCAAAACGTATTCTAAACTCTCATCAAACGTATTTTCCTATTAAATCTAGAAACGACTCGGTTATAAGCGGAAATCATCAGTAAATTGTCGCAACACATTTTAGTTGCTCAAAACATCAGTAAACTGATGATGAGTATCTACACTACATGCAGATACATCGGTACATGGATATGTCTTATTTTTACCCCTGTGAAATATGTGTTTTGTGCGTCAATTAAAAATGTTGTTTTTCACACAGCAACCGAAGAGTGCTGCTTCATTGTTGCTGTATAGTTGCTGAATTTGTTTATTGGTATACGACCAGGAGAGAACTTAGCTTTATCAGCTGATTAGGAAACATCCATTCATTTCTATCGTCTCTTATGTCCCAGAGATTCTCCCTATCAAATTCCATCTTCTTAGGATGAACTGGAGTGAATTTAGTTCACTCAGCTAATTAGGAAAGAGCCAATTATTTCAATCGTCTCTTGTGTCCCAAACAGTCTTCCTACCAAATTTCAACTTCCTAGTTCCTTTATGGCTGAACAAGAGATAATTTATGAGGTTCGACTTAAATTACTAAATTAAAAATTAAAAAATATATAATGTAGCTCAGTCAGCTGATCAGAAAACACCCAATCATTTCAATCGTCTCTTAGTGCCTCAGAAAGTCTCCCTGTATAATTTGAACTTCCTAGGATGGCATAAGCTTCGTTTTATTTGCTCATTAACACTCAATTTGATGAAAAAAATAAGCTGCCGTGCAGAAAAATTACTTTGAGGCGTTTAAAACACGGAGTTGTGCCCGTGGGGTGACTCAGTCACCCCACGTAGCAGCTAGGCCAAGTAGAATATTTATGGAGCTAATCGACATTGCTGCACTCAATAGCTTCATAATTTGGAAGACGAAATATCCGGAGAGGAATATTCAAAATTCGAGCAGGCGAAAGCTTTTCCTAATCGAACTGGCAAAACAACTTCCTCTCCCCAACATGAAGATGCGTGTAGCTCAAAACCTTCACACAAACGTTCTATACTGCATCAAGCTTTCTGCATGGGCTTCACTGGAATCAGCTGATTCCGAAAACTCAGCTAGAGCATCACCGACACAGAGCAGCCTGTCGTCAACTCTGCCTGTGGCGGTGCGATGCAATGTTTGCAGCAGAAAAATGGATAAAAAATCAAAACTGAAGTGCTGTTTGCCACAAACCTGTCTGTACTAACCACAGAAGCAAACAAACCATTGTCAAGTGTATTGAATGTGAAAATAAGATTGAGAGGAATTGAAGTTTTGGTTGAAAAAAATACTTGGAGGACGGAATTTCGTAAATGTGCATTTTCTTGTTGATTTTTCAAATTAGTGTTTTCAATCTAATGTTTTAAAGCTGTGTCATTCATTTTGTAAAATAAAAAATATTCGAATTTGAATTTTATTGTTGTTTAACAAGTGTAATGATTAAAATACTAATAAAAGCGCGTGGGGTGACACAATAGCGCGCGTTGCAAAAGGGGGGTTGGTAGCGGACGGGTTAGGAAAGGGCCAATAATTTCAGTTGTCTCTTATGTCCCAGAGGGTCTCCCTATCAAATCTCATGTGATGGATATGAGTAGTTTCTACTTCTTGTTTCTTGCTTATGCTACTCCTTGGCATATTCTAGTGGTTATTCAATCTCTAGGATATCCTTTGGGTGTAGTAGGTTAATAGCCTCTACCCTTTGATGGAATTAATTCTGTCTTTCCAACACCTCTCGTTGTCACATGTTAGCAGAGCTCGGTTTCGAATCACACCTCTCCCCCAACCCAACCCCTCGAATACTGACCGTCCTGCCCACCCCTCCGCTCCACCCTTCCATAGGTAAAATGGACAAATAACCAAAATTTTCACCTGTTTGAAAATTAAAAACATACCCCTGCCCTGCCTCCCTGGAGCCCCTCTTACACTTCCCCCCTCTTCATGAATGTCCCTTGAGTGTGATGGATAAGAGTAGTTCTTCCTTTTCGATTCTTGTTTATGCTACTCCTTGGCATATTCTAGAGGTTATTCAATCTCTAGGATATCCTCTGGGTGTAGCAAGTTAATCGCCTCTCTCCTTTGAAGGAGTAACTACTCTCTTACCGTCACCTCTCGTTGTCACAAACTGTTCATCAATTTCGAAGGAAATCTCGACTCACTTGATTCGTTGGTACTATAAAACCCATCTCGTCACGTTACGTCGCCGCAAGAACCGGGAAACGAAGGAGAATGATTGGACAGGGGCGAAGCTATTTCCCGCGGTTTCGATCAATCATCGTCGGAATCGTCTGTCATTGTCTCAGTTGAATCGTTTGAGTCTTCACGAGTTTTACTTTGTCATCTCCAACAAAATGAGAGATGGACAAACGGAAGTTGTTCGTAATTCCTGGTAAACACTCTCCGATCTCTGCTCGAAATACGAGTGTGTAAACTATAGTAATTAATTAGTTAGTGTTGATACTATTCGTGTAATTACTATACAGTTGTCCTTCTAATCACAATTTTGACTGGCATCTCTTGCTTCAGTCTCTGTTTGCAATTATAATTTCGATTTGATTTCCAAAATGGGTGCATGTTTCCTGCTTGAATTTGGTTTATAGGATCTGTCGGATGTGTTTCGATTCCTTATAACTGCCAGCTGGTTCTGACCAAATATCCCTATCTTGTGCAAAATGGGAGACCATTTAAGAGAAATGAAACCGTCCAAAAAGTTTATTTTTTATCCAAAAGACGTTAGAATTGATTTGCATGATATATCTATAATCACTTTTTTGAGGCTGGTGAATGGGTATGAAATGGGTGAGTGATAAAAGATAATTTTCCATTTATGTTGGGATGATATCCGAATCTGCGGACATTTGTCGTGTAGTAGGTGTACGACAAAGATGTGTGTCGCTTCTTCTTCCGTTCGACCTCTACTCGGAAAATATATTGTGAAAAGCTATAATTGATGTTCACTATCAGTTCTTTATAAACGTTAATGTAGAAACTATAAAATACCGTCTGGTATGTGGGCAACACCGTTTCAGATAAAATTAAGTGGTTGCGGGAAATTTTGATGATCTTCATGAGTTGTCAAATACCGAAGTTGCCAAGGTAAGTGAACCGAGGAACAGTGTTGGAGCTGCTTGGTCTACATGGCTTCCCTTAGAATCGTGTTCCTTGCAATGGCCGCTTTCACTCCTTGAACAATGGCAATCTTTTTGGTTGTGAAGGAACTCAAATTATTATTATTTTTAATATTAATGTGTATAAATAGATTAAATCAATATACATAGATTAAAAAAAAAAAAAAAAAATGTAGTAACTACCTCAAAAATCCTGGAAAAAAATTATTTTGAGCAATTTGGGTAGAAATTGTTTATAAGCGAATTACTATCCTCATTAAGCCAGGGACCAATATTGGTAACTCCATGTTGAAGCCTTACATTGAAAATCTCCGTTGATCCCACATCGCAGCCTCTTTCCCTGCGCCCTCGTATTTTCCGTAGTGGCTTTTCAAGCGAGCTAGTCTATTTTTATAGCCTGTGTGAGCACAGCGGTCGAAAGATAAACCAACTTTGTTACGTGTGAGATTGCAGTTTGACGTACTCTCGCGCAAACAGTTTTTATTTGCGCAGGTGTCCATTATATTTGTCGTCACTTTACGCGTCTTGTTTCAAGCAGGATTTTGGTATCTTTTGAAATGAACAGATTTTTATTTTATTTTGTTATTATTATTATTATTATTATTACTTTTTTCGTGTAACAATTTAATTTCATCGGATTTAATGAGACCACCAAAATCGTTGTATCTTCATCTGTTCACTCTTCCGATGTGCTAGGTATAAAATATGCTAGTAATGAAGAATGTCATTGGAAACAAGCATTATTATTTCAATTGAATTTACTTTTCAAGAAATCCATTTTCAATTTGATTAAAGTTTATTATATTATCTGTTGATGGACTTGTGAAGTGTAGGTGGGTTTTTATTTATTTATTTTATTTTTTTAATTATTTTTCTTTTTGTTGGTTCCTACGCGTACGTAATAATATTTGAAAATGATATAAATGATTTGGGCCAGGATACCTATCAATAAATTACAAAACGAAGTTTATCATACGTTAGGTTCCAAGTATAACTGCGAATGTATAGACGCCTACGGAAGAGAAATTAATTAAATTAAATAACACACCTACACTTTCCTAATATTTAACACGAGCTGACCCTCTTACTGAACATTAAATATGAAAAATGAATCACCTTCCCACGCTTTAGAAGTCCTTCCGCAGTTGGCAAAATTTGTGATAAACTCAGCTTCGTGAATTGAAAATTACATTGGAATTAAATCACCTGTTAATAATATCATCTTTGTTACAAAACTATTTTTGCTATGTTACACCAGTTAAGATTTAGCCCCCTAGTTGATTTTTTTTCCTGCCAAAGTTCTTGCCCTTAAGGGGAACAAGCAGATGGACATACAGCAACCCGGGTGGTTTCATCCGATTCGTTGGGATGATGTCCTAAATGAGGCCCAAAAAAGCATTACTGTTAACGTGAAAGTTTTCAACGTCGGCCCTTCATTTTCAATATGTCAGCCCTTAATTACAACCCTTTAGGGTTGATCAAAATTCATGCCGATGCTACTGGCAAATCTTCGGTCGATGTATGATTTTTTTTAGCCAAATTTCATTAAGCAGTTCTGCAGCAGTTCTGGAAAAATCGGACGGCGAACGGTGTACTTTTTAATTTAATTTTTTCAAAATCGATTTTTATAATCTTCGTATCTTGAAACGTAAACCAACAAATTTTGAGGGAGGTTTAAACATTTTTTCTTCTTGGTCAATTACAAAGGTTCATTATTGAAGAAATTGACCAATAATAAACCTTTGCAATCTCCAGACCCTGCTGTTTACCTGAGAGCCGCTGGGCTCTCCTACGAACTGAATAACTCTAGTCTGTCTGTGCACTTCATTTCACTCGGTTGTATTGGGGATAGTATTTCAGTAGTATTTATTGTATATGTCGTCGTTATATTATGCATCATCTAGTTCCGGTTGTTGTTTTATTTGGTTATGGTCATCGCTTTATCCCTTGTGGCAGAGGGCAGTGACACCTTGCTCCTTGCTTGACGTCCAGCGATCGTAGCTACAATCGGCCTGCCCTGACACTATTCTACTCGATGTCACACCTCCCCCTTTCAAAAGAGCATCCATTGGTGGTAGGAAAATGGAACTGGATTCGATGAAAAGCTTGATTTGATACATCACATAATCAGCAATTTATTCCAAACGGAATTAGAGCGGAACCTTATTCCCTACTTCCACACGGAATAATCAGAAATAATTTCATCCGGGTGTCCATGGTGGATAAAGATTTTGTTGCAGAAGGCAATTACGATACTAGCACTATTCGATGTAATTTGTTCAGATTGAATCCACTCAGAATAGTATCGACTAACACTAAGTAGTTATCTCATAAGAAATCATCGACTCTTTTGGGATTTTTAACACAGAATGTGTTTTAGCCATGGACTAACTAGCCGAAAATGGAACGCGGGATGTAACGAAATGTGTGACGGTGATGATTTTCACGTACAACCGAGCCGTTGGTAGGGAAATGGAACTTCCGCAATTTTAATCGCACAGAAATCGTTCACCATTCGTTGGAAAGCTCCTGATTTATCCAACCATATTATGTTAACTACTGCGAAGTGCGTGGCCATCAACCTGAGTTGTTTTTTTTTTTTTTTTTTTTTTTTTTTTTTTCCAATTCATTTGAATGCAAGCATGATATAGTAGAACATGATTTTCGATGTCATTTGAGATTCCCGGTCAGTAGAAAAGTTGTCGTGCTTTTAGACGGGTCTTTTCTACTCCAAGGTGTCTCTCATGCAATCGGAAGAGAATCTTTTCTCTAAGTTTCGAATACCTCCCGATCTTACCGTTGAGTTTGTTTGGCCTTGAAGTTGATAGGAATTCTATGATTTTTCTAAGGATGGGGTAATTTTTTGCACCCCACACTAACACCATGAAACATGTATGATGATAATTATTAGGGTTTGAAACAATGTGTTACGATGAACTTATTCACGAGAACAGAAATAATGGTTTATTGCTTAATAGAACATTACATTGATGTGCATCATAATATGCATCATTACATTTATACTATGTATTTATATGCTCTTTCTCCTGAAACGACATCTGCACCTTACACGACAACCACACTCAGAACCCAGGACAGCACATACCTAACCAAGCCCAGTTCTCAACCATGTTTTGTTTTGTTACCTTTCCTTACTTAATCACTACTTTACACTCTTACTTTCTCAAATTTAAATAATCTATTGTTTCAAATTTGTAATTGGCCCCCAGTGCTGTAGTGTATAAATAAATGCATGGATTACCGGGGTGCGGCAACGAGATAGCTGGTAGACGTCCGAAGAGGTAGCGCGAATCAGTCTGTCCTGACACTACTTCTCTCGTCTGATGTTGGTTATTTCAAGGATCGAGTGCTGATGAGCGGGGGGTCAAGGATAATCTTCATCAAACTCATCAAAGCTCGTAAGGAATGTTCACTGACGTGTATGTGAAAAAACCTTCGATAATTAGTTGTGTGGGATTTCCATCCTGTTAGTATCTACCTACCTACTAATTAAATACCGGCGCGGTTTAATAAGGTAAATCCGATTATTACACAAAGGTTTATTATTTCTGTATTGGATAGTCCTTCTACGCAAAAAAAACCCTGTCTATAATTACCTATTATACGAGTCCATTATACATTAGGTACCTAACCGAATATATCTGCATGGACGTAGACGCCTACCGAAGGCAAATTAATTAAATTAAGTAACACACCTACACTTCCCTAGTAATTAACATGAGTTGACCCACCAACTGAAAATTATTTATATAAAATAAACCACCTACCTAAACTTCAGGCGACAAAAAAGTTACAATAAAACCGGTTACGTAAAGTGAAAATTTCAATGGAATTATCAGTTTTTACGAGCGTAATGGATACTAGGCGATGTTAGTTATGTTCCACCAGTAAAGATTTGCCCCCATGTTGTTAATTATAGCATTTCCAGGTCAAATGAAACCTTTCCAAGTCAAATGAAACCTTATCCAAACCAAATGAAACCTTTCCAAGTCAAATGAAACCTTATCCAAACCAAATGAAACCTTTTCCAAACCAAATGAAACCTTTTCCAAACCAAATGAAACTTTTTCCAAATCAAATGAAACTTTTTCCTAACCAAATGAAACCTATTGAGAAAATGAGTGAACTGAGGTACCTAGGTAGGTAGGTACACTGCAAGTTGCAGGTAGATGCAATTTTACCCATAATAGAAAGACGTTGACAAAATGAAAATTCGATGAATTTCAGGCATAGGATTACCGAAGTGGATCTCACCTTAGCAGAATAAGAAACAAGTAAGTTTGAGAAATATCTGACTGTTGAATGTGAGTGGGTACCTAACTATCTAGGTACCTCAGTTCACTCATTTTCTCAATAGGTTTCATTAGGTTTGGAAAAAGTTTTATTTGATTTGGAAAAAGTTTCATTTGGTTTGGAAAAGGTTTCATTTGGTTGGGAAAAGGTTTCATTTGACTTGGAAAAGGATTCATTTGGCTTGGAAATGCTATATTTTTCCTGCTAAAGTTCTAGCCCTCAGGGAGAATGAATGAACGTACAGCCACCTGGGTGTTTTGATCTGGCTCTTTGCAATGATGTCTATAAATACGACCCAAAAACCATCACTCTTACCTTGAAAGTTTTGAGGTCTCCATTGTTCAATATTTCAGCCCATTAATTACTACCCTTTACGGTTTATCAGCATTGATGCCGTTGTTACTGGCACATCCCCGCCGAGATGAATTATTTTGAGAAAAACTTCGGACGGCGAACATCAGATTGACGGTTTTTACCGATTTTCGGATTCTACTCAACTTCCTAACACATCCGAATCTTGCACAAACAAACCACAATCTTATCCAAACCTTAAAAATTTTTAGCGAAATTTCTTAGAAAATAAAGCTACCTATTGCAGTGGCTCCAAAAATTTTAAAATAATAATTTTCTTCGTCGAAATCTGTTTTGGAGTATTCTGAAATGATTCCTGGATTTTAACGCTTAATATAATATATATATATATATATATATATATATATATATATATATATATATATATTATGTATGTATGTGTTATTCCAGACGATAAACTCTCGATAGAATTGAGATAAAAACTTAGTTCTTTCGCCAAAAAATCAAGCATTTCAAAAGAAAGGATGAGTTCGTTGACAACACTTTTTGAGCACATTAAATTAGTTAAATTTCAAAAAATGTACTAAAAAAAAATCACAAAAAAGACTAAACATCGGTGTTTTCATTTTTTGTTGCAGAATATTACTCAAATAAAGTTTATCAACTATGAAGTTGGTAATTTAAAAATTAAAGCTCAAACCTATGCTCAAAATTGTAATTAAATTTCATTCAAATGTGCTACAAAATCGATAAAAATGTAAAAAATTCTAGAAATCCAATATCTTTTTTTTTCTTTTCTTCTTTTGGTCATAAAATTGGTTAGTACCTAGTTAAGTCCTCGGTTTTCGAAACAATTTAAAATAATATAGTATACCTACCTTCAATGATTTACGAAAATTCGCTTATACGATCATGCTGCATGACTGGAACTTTTTTCTTTTTTTTTTTTTGTCAATTTGGTCCAAAAAATTATTATTGAAAATAATTAACCGAAATTGTCCAATAAAGTAATCCAAATGAAAATTGTCTACTCCAGCCTGTATTTAATCCCTACTTTTCAAAAAATATGATTGCCCACTGGGTTTGTAGAAACATGGGAAACGTCTAATATCGTGGACAATGGGTTCTGAAAAGTGATGACTACAGACATTAAAAAGAAAAAAAAAATCATTGTTAACTTTCACAATGGGAGGGAAAATTAATGGTCGTGTTCGTCCACCTACAGAAGCTGAACTTTTATAATTCTCGACATCTGGCTTGTTTGAGGGAGCGAAGTTAATTTCATTTATGTGGACCTCTGAATTGGAAGGGTTGAAGGGAAACATCTGTTGCGAGGCTTCATACAACTTTCCTTGTAAGAATTCAATTGATGCGGCGGATAATAATGGGATTAAATATTGGTTTTGTAGTTGGTTGTGAAATGCATTTTGGGAGCAACCACTGACTCAATTTGCGTCGATACTGATCTTGTTCAATCTGATGGTTCAACAACTTCAAATTATGTTTTTCGCAAAGCTGTGACTGAGCGTTACAAAGGATCGACTTTTCGTATGAATCTTCAACAAGAAAAAACCGATCGTTTTTGTCAAATGAAAAATGGATGATTTGATGGAAGATAAAAAGTCCAGTCATGCAGCATGACCCCATGAGCGAATTTTTGAAGAAATCTTCGACATTTCAGTCGCTTTGATCGTGTAGAGAAATTTTAGTTTATGATTTTGATGGACAAACATGGAATCAAATTATTGAATAATTAGGAGGTACTCATACTTTATTATTATTAAACTAATCTTGTAGATTTAAAGACAAATGTAGGTAAATATTAATAGATTTCGATGAATGTGGTCAGTATTGAAGGCAATTGAAATCTTAACGGTATCCTATCATAACATCATCAAATCTTGACATGAAATAAAATACCGATTTTTACAACTAGCGAGCGGCATTATTTCGATTTTTGACTGATTTTTCAACTTTGAAATTTTTGAAAACTTGATACATATTCTTATAGGAAATTTTACGCTGATTCCGAATATACCACATGTTAGTATGCTGAAAAAATTATTTCGCACAACAAATCGCAAAAAACAGGCTATTTTGAAATTTTTGACTACATTTTTGAAAATTTCAACCCGAAGATGTAATCCGATCATGCTGGCCAACGAACTTGAACTTTCGTTTTGTGTCCTTAACATTTTAAAATTTGTTTGAAGTTTCTAGCACAATTCTACGGACAGTTATCGTCTGGAATGACACATACATATATACATACATACATACATACATATATACATACATACATACATACATACATACATACATACATACATAAAAAAATGCGTTAAACTTCAGAATATGATTCAGAATAGCCTGAAATGGATTTCTGCATAAATTTTTTTTCAAAAATTCACATTCTACAAATTTTGAGGCAAGAGCAATAGCTTAATTTTCTTCAAAAATTCGCTAATAGGTATTAATAATAAAAATTAATTTTGAAATTGATGTTGAAATTTTGATTAGAAAAGCACTGATATTATTAGCGTATAAACGGTTCTTCGTTTCAGAGGGATGCTAAAATTTAGTGAAAATAAAACCGAGTGACGATTAGAAAATAAACAGATTATTTATTTATTCTTAAAAAAACATAACTGATGAAAATTAGCAAATTTTTTTGAGGAGCTCCAATTAAAATAAATTCTGGATTAATATAGTTATTATAGATTAACATAAATGAAAGTATTTTTAATTTATATTTATTAGTAGTACAGTCTGACCGTGAGTAGGTCGAGGTTAGCCGAAGATGGACGACAAGTAGTGACGGGTAGATCTCGTGGTAATCATTCCAATTATTAATAAACTTCTCGTGACTAAGATTCAGCCATAATAGATTAATTCAACAAGCGTTAGCAGTTTTAAGTCTTTCTTAAAGATATTTTGGGCGCATGTTTTTTAATTTGACCAATTTGATGTGCTCCAAAAGTGCTGTCCAACGAATTCATCCTTTAATTTGGAAAGCTTGATTTTTTGGCGCGAGAGCGGGATGTTTTATCTCATTTGTAAGGAGAATAGTCTGGAATGACACACACACATTCTATATACATATAAAAAAGAGCAAAAACTTCAGGAATCGTTAAAGCCTTTATCGTAGTAATAACCATATCGTTATAAGTAGTTTTCCATTGAATTTCAATAATAAATAGCAATTGAATTCAGTAGGTTGATTTATCTGTCGTCCGATCTCTTCCCGAATTTGCCCCTTCGTTGGTGACTGGAATAATGTGGTTTCTACGCGTCTTTCTACCTTAAGCCTTGACAAACACGGAAAGTGCACTGCAGACTCATAGCAACCAAGTACATAGGTGAAATTGCAATCCGTGACATTGTTTTAGTTTTCATCAAATCTTGGGTCGGAATTAAGTACTTGTAGTTGAAAATAGCACGGTAATAGCCGTAGACCATCGATCTGTGGGCAATTGCCGATCTGGACTGGAATTCGGCAACTCATGGGTTTATAGTAAAGGAACGAATGATGTAGATTAATAGGCTGAATTCTCGAAGAATTCTGCTGACACTCCTTAGGCCAGAGAAGCTTTGTGGTGAAGAGTAGGTGAGAGGGCTAGTGCCCGAACATCAAAGGCGAACATAACATCGCGTTAGATACATAAACATTAGATAATGTTCATGTATATTAGATAATCTAAGTGAGAAAATCTTTGTCTGCCATCTCGAAGTTGGTGGAATACAAAATCGCGGTTTAAAGATTGCTAATTTGCCCATGTTGAAGTTTTTCTCTAATAATATCCAAACCGTACACCCTACAGAAATTTTTATACGTAGCAAAGTTGTAAAGCATTAAAAAAAAAAAAAAGATTCAATCCCAAATCTCCGAATTATATCCCAAAATAGGCGAATTAAAAACAATTGAAAATTGGGCTAACTTTTCTAAGTTCATATCGAGCATATTTTAGCTCATGAATCTTATGCCATTTTACTCATACATGCACTTCGCAGAAACTCCCTTTTACTTTGTACTTTATTGGGAAATGGTCTCAGCAAAATTGTGCTGGATATGAACTTAGGAAAGTATTTAACCCTGAATTGAATGAGGTTTGGCAGACCTGAATCAGACCAATATTAAGGCCGCTAGGTGATTTTGAAGGGCAAAAGTATAGACAGGAAGAGGAGAGGACCCTCCTAAAATCAGCTCGATTTTCGATTGTCCTTGATTCCCTTATTTTGGGAGATAATTCCTGATTTTTGGATCGAATCGCTTTGGTTTTTCATGCTCTACATCTTTGCTTCGTATAAAAATTTCTGTATGAAGTACGGTTTAGGAATTATCAGAGAAAAACTTTAAAATGGGCAAATTAAGCCATTTTTATGAGGCTGCCATTTTGTATTCCACCAGTTTTGAGATGGCAGACAAAGGTTTTCTCACTCAGAACGGTCCAAATTTTCAAAATCTAATTTCAAACCTTCTCCTAAATTTTTTTAAATAAATTATATTTATTTCCATCAAGATACAAAGATGTGGTTACCAACTATGTTAACAAAAAAGTTTCCAAAAAAAAAAAAAAAAAAAAAAAATTCTTTTGTTCAACATCAAATAGGTAGGAAAAGTTAAATATTCCCATATGAGCTGCATTTGCTCGCGTTGGGAAATGACTTGCTCTTAGTCCATTCTGTTAATATTGTCTTAGTAATTCTCTTAAGCTCTAGTCACTTTATTGTTATATCATACTGTAACATATCATCTTTTTTTTTTTTTTTTTTTTCTCAACAATAGTTTTTTCCTTTCTTCAATATTTAACTTATTAAAACAGATTATACCCTTTCATATATAACTCAATTGCGCTAGTGTAGTTCTGTAGAGTGGCAAATTTATTACGCATGATTCCTTCGATCTCGTACACAGTGGATGATCAGTCGGTGCCAAAGCATTTTCCAGCAGCATTTGCGAAATCCTACCGACGTCCATCATACAAGAGAACGGTAATATTTGCATTTTTCTGAGGAGGGGTAGAGAAAGCGCTCGGTATCCAGAATGGGACATTATTCTAATAATGGTAATTATTTCCAAATTAATTCCTATTTCGGCCTTGACTCCTAGAACAGGCGTCCCGAGGCACCGCGACACCGAGGCGACTCCTTGATTGTCCATCTTAAATCGCTAATGATTCGCAAGCAAAAAATACCTCTAACTCTCATCAACGAAAAGCGATTATAAATTAATCGAACACTTTGTTGATGTCTGGCAGCGGCATCGAAATATGCAAGAAAACATCGGGTTTTTCTTTCGTTCTTCGTTATAATTGACTGAAGATCCTACTTACTACATATCTATCCACTCAAACCCTGTACCTTCCAACCATTACATACCAACAAGCAGTACCATTTACAGAGCTTTGATATGGATGATATCGAGTATAAATTTCCTATGTTGGTCAGATATCGTAACGAAATCACTACTCTTCCTTGCCAAACTTTTCGACGAATTTTTCGCTATTTTCAGGGCTACACATTCTGAATATATTTATATTTTAAATGTAGTTAATTGTACAATTATATCGCAACAAATAATAGAATCGCTATATTTAGGTGTGGTAGAATAGAAACGAGACCAAAACGTGTACATATTGGTACCTTGACAAGCAATCCTTCATATTAGTGGATATAATTTTAGTAGGGAAATAACCAAACATTCCATTCGGAAACTCTTACACATTCTTTCTCAAATTGTTGGATTTTTATTGTATTGGTTTATTATTTGCAGTAATAAACCTTTGTAATTTGCCAAAAAAAAAAAAAAAAAAAAAAAAAACGGATGTTCCCCCATCCAAAGTTGTTGGATTACGTTTCAAGATGCATAGAATTAAAAAATCGAATAATAAATAAATAGATAACCAAAAATTCATCCGTCCGCCGTCCTCCGTCCCGAACTTTTCTCCGGAACTACTGGGCCAAAGTTTATGAAACATAGGTTGTAGGTAAATCACAATTGGGGTCTAGTTGATCCTAGAAGCTCGGCATCAATTTTGATCAACCCTAAAGGGTAGAATTAACGGGCTAAAATATTAAAAAATCTAGAAAAGTTTCAAGGTAACTGATTTTTTTTTTTTTGGTTGTCATTGAGATTATTGTAAAAAGAAAAAAAAAAAAAAAATCGAATAAAATCATTCGGAATCCATACGCTCTTCCTAAGGGCTAGAACGAGTAGTGACATTTATTAATTAGTGAGTTAACTGCCAAATTTCATTAATGATTGCTAGAAAGTGTAAGTGATAGTCAAATTCAATAGTCAATCTAGTGTAGACAATGAGGGCAGGCCGGATTCGAATCCGATCGCAGCGACCCTGGCGGTATGTCTAACTAATCTAAATTTTTACAAAGGGATTGATACTTGATGTAATGTAATTTTGAGATGCGAGCTTGCGAGCATCCAGATTACCAAACTATATACATATACTAATCTATATTGGACCGAACCTACCTCCATACCGCCAGGTCTTCTGTGATCACCACGAAATGGCATTATGCCACCACGACATTGCATTACGCAAATCGTGTACGAAGGTGCGTTACTCAAAGGGCACTGGAGGTAATTTCCTTCTTAATCGTTCTACGGTGGTGATAAATGGAGCTCCTTCAACGCATCTAGAATTACAATTACGAGGTAGGGAGAGGCTCTGATCAGATGAAGGACCTCTAAAGCTAATTTCATTCCCAGTAGACCTACGGTACTGAAATTTAAGATGGAGCTCCATTGGGAGATCGAGAAATCAGACGATCGGCTTCAAAAAAATTGAAGATAACTTCATTCCTAATCAATGGACCTTTCCAATGGACCAATTCCTAACCTATGGCAATGAAATTTGAAATGGAGAGCTTTTGGAATACTTAGAATGCAATTATATGGTATAGAGGTTAACTGATCAGCTGAGGGACCTCAAAGGCTAATGTATTGGTTTATTATTTCCAATAATAAGCCTATGTGATCGTGTAGCAAAAAATTTTTATAAACCCCCCCCCCCCCCCCCCTCAAACTTTGTCACTTAACGTTTCAAGGTGCGTAGAATCCAAATTTGAAAATGTCCGTCCGCCGTCCGGGCCATAAAAGGCCTAAGAATTGACTTAAAAAACCCGTTCTTTCGCACATAGACTCCATTTGGGGTCTAGTTGGTCCTAACGTTTAACCATCCCGATCGATTTACTCGCATAGATGCTATGGGCCAAAAACGTGCGAAAAAGTGTCTTTCCAAGGCTTTGAGTGTTAGACTTACGCACGCACGCCTGGCACGCTTGGAAGGGGGTCACGGTGGGTGATGAGGGGGGGGGGGGGGGGGTGAGCGGGGGGTGGAGTGAGAGGAGGCGCCGCGGCACCTTGTGGTGTCTGGGGTGACCAGGGGCGTAGCAGAGGGGTGTAGGAGAATGGATATTTATTACTTTTACGTGTTATACCCATTTAATACACCGCGGCACCATGAGGTGGGTACGGCGTTCCTTCGAGGCATGAATATATGTTTTTTTCTAGGTCATATTTGTGTGGTAATACCAATGCTTTTCCTACGCATATTTAATAACATATATCCTCTCGACTTTTCGTACGTACTTAGATAACGATATTATTAAGGCAATAATTATTTGAATAGATAGGAGCTCAAATCGAGAAATATAAACATGCGTATATAATTATAGAAGTATAGGTTGTGGCAACTCGAAATAGGACACGCCGAGGAGTCTGGACGGGCTTTATGACGTACGCAAGCCAACTAAAACTACGATATTACTCAATTGAAAAAATAATAAACCTTTGTAAAATAATTTGCAGCGTTTTTTCTGTTGTACTTACTCTATGCAGGGTTAAATAGTTATTGACCAGTGATCTGCGTAGAAGGGGTATAAAATACAGAAATATAAACCTATGTGTTATAATGTGCAGCGTTTTCCATTTTCTGGCTCTAAAGATATAAGTATAGGTCCCAGATTCAACGATGTAGTGAGAAATGGCATTATATGGTAGGAATATGGTAGGATATGGTAGGATGTGTTCGATTATTGGATAGGTGGACGTTCTCTTGGACGTTTGGACCAGGTGATTTCGGGGTTCTTATGGACATAGAAACGTCATTTATACCTCACATTAATCGCGTGTCCGACCATCGTAAGAGTTCAACCAGATTCGGGTTACCTAGTGAAGCCTGATCTCGAATCCACCAGCTTAATTTAGTCTCCTTGCTCCCAAAAGCATATTATGGCCGTCGAAATAATACAGCAACATTTCCTTTGAATGGTTTATTTCAGATTCCAATCGAAAGACGTATTTCCGGGAGACACTACCCTCTAACCCCATTAGACCTCTTACAGACATTATGAAAATGATAGGAATAGAAACCCTTGAAAACAGAAGAACAGTCTACGTCATGACTTTCCTCCATAAAGTCCTAGTGGAGCCATCGATGTTCCAGAATTTCTTGCCAAACTGGACTTTTGTCTTACTCCCAGAACGACGCACAGTGTTTCGACTAGCGTATCAGGCGGAAAATGAAAAAAATGTAGTCCTAAGCACTAAATCTTGGCAGAACATGGAAAGTGTTCTCTGGGAGAACAGGAGAGAATTTAGGTCATACAGCTGATTAGAAAAGATTCCATCATTTCAATCGTCTCTTAATGCAACGAAGAGTCTCACTATCAAATTTCGACTTCCAATTTCCTTTCCAGTCTAATAGTGGTTGCAGTCGTATTTACAAAATTAACTGAGAAGGATCACCTGTATGTAAACAATAATTCAGACAATCACGCTCATTTCTGACAGTTTCAATAAAGTAGATTATGTAGGTGGGTACCTAATGAATATTCGTGCCAAGTATTCGTGAAGGTAGGTACGTTCAATATTACTGAACTAGATTTGTTCAGAAACCTCTGACGTTCATAATGCTAGTGGAAATCGAGATGGTTAAGGGATTTCTTTCCATTTTAATTGCAAGAGACGCTTTTCCACCTCTATGGTGGATTGTTCGGACGCGAAACATTCAGTAAATTCAGAAAATCTATCTCACCATTGGCATTGAGGCAAATATCACTCTGCTGTCTAATACACACATTTTCGCAGTAAATGTAGAGATTTTATTCAACATAATGTGGAGAAAAATAACAATTTATAAACTCAGATTTGACATCTGGCAAGTTAAGCTCCATTCTCTCTTGCACGGCCACATATAATAAGATAATTTTCGAAAATTCGCTCACGCGATCATGCTGCATGACTGAAACTTTTTTAAAATAATCTCTCATTACCTACCCTATCGATTTGTTCTTTGTTCGACGAGTACAACAAGATTGTAACACACAGGATTGTTGAACTTTGCGATTCAAACTCGCTTTATAAAGAGTCTTGGCATTTCGACATCAAAATTGCCCAGTAAGTAACATTGAGAGGATTCCATCTTAAGATAATGACTGAGAGAGAATAAAACTGCGAGACCCCAGGAGGTGAAAGTGGTTTACCGCATAGAGAACAGCTAGATTGTAGTTTATCGGGGAAGTTTCTTAAGCTCCAACAGCAGGAAATATCATTAGGATATTACGTGTGCAATGTAGAGTGTGATGGTGTGTTAATTGTGTGCAGTCAGGGGTGTTGGTAACTTGCACTCATCTAAAAGTCAGCCTGAAACCTTTTAGCAAATTTTCGTGGAAAAAAAAAAAAAAAAAATATATATATATATATATATATATATATATATATATATATATATGTTTCATTCCAGACGATAACTCTCCTAAGGATTGAGATAAAAATTCCGTAATGCTCAAAAAACAAAAAAAAACACGATTTACAAAAGAAAGGATCAGTTCGTTGGCCAGCACTTTTGAGTGCATTAAATTGGTCAAATTTCAAAAAATCCGCTGAAAAATCACTAAAAATTACTAAAAACGGCTAACAATAATTAAAATTATATTTCTTCGCAGAATAATGCTCAAATAAAGTTAATTAATAACTATAAAATAGAACATTTAAATATTTATGTACAAAAGAATGCTGAAAATGTTCATTAATTTCATTAAAATTTGCTAAAAAATCGATAAAAACTGCAAAAAAAAGCTTAAAATCCAAAACCTATTTTTGAATAGAAGATTATTATTTCGAATACGTTTTCGCCATAAAATTAATAGTTAACAATTTTCTTGCACTCAATAAGCTCAATTTCAAAACAATTTTACATTATACAATACGATAATTTACGAAAATTCGCTCATACGATCAAGCTGCATGAGTGGAGCTTTTTTAATCTTATCCACCTCCAATTCACAAATATAAATCAATAATAAACACATACAAAAAAATTTCATTACTTTCTCCCTTGAGAGGGAAAAACATTAAATCATGTTTAATGTTCACTCAATGAAATCATCAGAAATTTACAAGCGGTTGCAATCATGTTCACAATATCAATAATTGAGAATGATCACCTGTGTGTAAACAATTATTCAAATAACCATGCTCATAACTCAGCTTGTTGGCCACGCACTTCGCAGTAGTTAACATAATATGGTTGGATAAATCGAGAGCTTTCGAACGAATGGTCAACGAATTTTTGTGGGATGAAAAACGACGAAGTACCATTTCCCTAGCAACGACTCGGTTGTAAGCGGAAATCATCAGAAAAAAACGTTGCACATTTGCGTGTCGTGTCGGAATTCACAGAATGACCCCCAGCCCTAAAACATTAAACATGTTAAATTATATAAAATAATTATAATAAATATAAATAAAATAAATAAATAAATCAAAGATTGTGATCTCGAGAACTTTCATGGTATTTTTTGGTTGCCATTGATAGTTATAATATCAACAAATTGATTGAAACCAACTGTTGAGTTAAAGTTAATTTATTCCGTTCGCTTTCCCTGAGGGATAGAACTTGAACAATAGTAGCAATGAAATTCACAGGCGTGTTTAGACCAATGCTTGTGAGCACAGCCGAGACTTCTACTGTGAACAGAATTACTGGTTATTCGACGTATTCAACTGGAGAGGTGTCTAGTCCTACACTACACCCACAGATACTCATAAAAACTGAAAGCAAACCAACAATTTCTCTTTTTTCCAATTTAACAGATATCTACTTTACATATTACACCTTTCTGAAAACTCTCATCGGTTGCATAATTTGCTCAAACCGCAAATAAACTGTCGGAACCTTTCTCATCACCCACATCTCTGAGGTGAAAGCAAAGCCCACACCATCAGTAGGCCAGGTAATTGGTAGACTAGTGTGGAGTGTGACACCGCTTATAAAACTGTAATTGTGAGCTGAAAAAAAGTAACCTGGGTGTTTCTTGTGTGATCACACCGTTATAAAGAGTGTAAAATTCCTATCTCTCAGATGGAAAATCATATTTTTTTGAAACGACAAAACGGATGAAAATGAAATTTAAATAAAAAGTTTGTTAAATCTTAGAAATCTCCACTTTTTCAAACACTCATAGGTTCCTGTAACCCTAACTATAAGACTAAAAGTTTTCCCAAAACCTCCGATTTCCAACGGTATAGTAAATTTTTCTCTTACTATGCTAATTAAGGAATGTTTAAATGTTGAAAATATTGTTTAAATGTTGAAAACATATGTAAACATTGGCTTCCACATGGAACTTGTATAACTTTTAGCATCTCTCTTCCATCTCTGGACAAAAAACTGTGATTTAAACCATTTCTAATAGCTACACGTGACTAAAAGGTGCCACCATCACAGAGCAGTGCAACAAATATCAATGAATAATGGGGAAGAACCTAACTCAGTTTTGTCCATGGTGCAGACCCATACTTCAACAAAACCTGTTTTATGATGGTCACCTCACGCAAAATATACCTACCAGACAGTGATGTAAACACGTTCACTCGCTGAGCTTGACAAGGGTGAACATCATTGGCACCGAAACGTCGCTCAAAATGTTCACTTTTGAACCAACTGTAGCTGTAAGGACTGCCCAACACCCAACGACTGGACTGGTCTTAAAACCCGAATTCATTGTTTTTTTCTTTTTTCTTCGAAATCAAGGGTTTTCCTGAAAAATTACCTTCTATCAAAATGTGAGTTTGTGGACGGTTTCTACTGACTATTTTTACCCCGAATCGTACAGTAACATTATTTGCAGATTTCCTCAACCCCGTTATAACTAAGTTTTACACGTTAACTCACAAATTTGAGTTCATGTGAAATGACAAGTTTCAAGTGTTTTTAGGGGTGAAACTAGTTAGCTAAAGTGTTAAACTGGGTTATAACGGGGTTCGGGAGATGTGCAAGTGTTACCATTCTATTCAATGTAAAAAAAGTACGTAGAGACTGACCCCAAACTCGTATTTTCATAGAAAGTAATTTTTCAAGAAAACCCGCGATTTCATTGAAAAAAGAAATTTTATGACACCCAGCGGTAGGATATATCCATGTCAAAACGTATTCTACTCTCATCAAACGTATTTTCCTATTAAATCTAGAAACGACTCGGTTATAAGCGGAAATCACCAGTAAATTGTTGCAACACATTTTCGTTACTTAAAACGATGAGTATCTACACTACATGCAGATACATCGTACATGGGTATGTCTTATTTTTACCCCTGTGAAATATGTGTTTTGTGCGTCAATTAAAAATGTTGTTTCACACAGCAACCGAAGAGTGCTGCTTCATTGTTGCTGTATAGTTGCTGAATTTGTTTATTGGTATACGACCAGGAGAGAACTTAGCTTTATCAGCTGATTAGGAAACATCCATTCATTTCTATCGTCTCTTATGTCCCAGAGATTCTCCCTATCAAATTCCATCTTCTTAGGATGAACTGGAGTGAATTTAGTTCACTCAGCTAATTAGGAAAGAGCCAATTATTTCAATCGTCTCTTGTGTCCCAAACAGTCTTCCTATCAAATTTCAACTTCCTATTTCCTTGATCACTGAACAAGAGATAATTTATGAGGTTCGGCTTAAATCACTAAATGAAAATGATTAAAAAATATATAATACAGCTCAGTAAGCTGATCAGAAAACACCCAATCATTTCAATCGTCTCTTAGTGTCACAGAGAGTCTCCCTATCTAATTTCAACTTCCTAGGAAAAACAGGAGATAATTTAGCTTTCTCAGCTGACTAGGAAAGACCTCCTGATTAGGAATGAGCCAATCATTGCAATCGTATCTTTGAGTCCCAGAGAGTCTCCCTATCAAATTTCAACTTCCTAGGGTAACAGGAAAGAATTTAGCTCACTCAGCTGACTAGCCCGTCGGGTACCGAGTGGGGTGACTCAGTCACCCCAGCGGTCCAAATTTTCTGAGTTTGATAACAATGCACGTCAGAATGGGCATAAGCTTCGTTTTATTTGCTCATTAACACTCAATTTGATGAAAAAAATAAGCTGCCGTGCAGAAAAATTACTTTGAGGCGTTTAAAACACGGAGTTGTGCCCGTGGGGTGACTCAGTCACCCCACGTAGCAGCTAGGCCAAGTAGAATATTTATGGAGCTAATCGACATTGCTGCACTCAATAGCTTCATAATTTGGAAGACGAAATATCCGGAGAGGAATATTCAAAATTCGAGCAGGCGAAAGCTTTCCTAATCGAACTGGCAAAACAACTTCCTCTCCCCAACATGAAGATGCGTGTAGCTCAAAACCTTCACACAAACGTTCTATACTACATCAAGCTTTCTGCAGGGGCTTCACTGGAATCAGCTGACTCCGAAAACTCAGCTAGAGCATCATCGACACAGAGCAGCCTGTCGTCAACTCTGCCTGTGGCGGTGCGATGCAATTTTTGCAGCAGAAAAATGGATAAAAAATCAAAACTGAAGTGCTGCCTTTGCCACAAACCTGTCTGTACTAACCACAGAAGCAAACAAACCATTGTCAAGTAAATTGAATGTGAAAATAAGAGTGAGAGGAATTGAAGTTTTGGTTGAAAAAAATTTTTGGGGGACCGAATTTTGTAAATGTGCATTTTCTTGTTGATTTTTCAAATTAGTGTTTTCAATGTAATGTTTTAAAGCTGTGTCATTCATTTTGTAAAATAAAAAATATTCGAGTTTGAATTTTATTGTTGTTTAACAAGTGTAATGATTAAAATACTAATAAAAGCGCGTGGGGTGACACAATAGCGCGCGTTGCAAAAGGGGGGTTGGTAGCGGACGGGTTAGGAAAGGGCCAATAATTTCAGTTGTCTCTTAGTGCCCCAGAGAATCTCCCTATCAAATCTCATGTGATGGATATGAGTAGTTTCTCTTTCTCGATTCTTGCTTATGCTACTCCTTGTCATATTCTAGAGGTTATTCAATCTCTAGGATATCCTCTGGGTGTAGTAGGTTAATCGCCTCTACCCTTTGATGGAATTAATTCTCTCTTTCCATCACCTCTCGTTGTCACATGTTAGCAGAGCTCGGTTTCGAATCACACCTCTCCCCCAACCCAACCCCTCGAATACTGACCGTCCTGCCCACCCCTCGCTCCACCCTTCCATAGGTAAAATGGACAAATTACCAAAACTTTCACCTGTTTGAAAATTAAAAACATACCCCTGCCCTGCCTCCCTGGAGCCCCTCTTACACTTCCCCCCTCTTCATGAATGTCCCTTGAGTGTGATGGATAAGAGTAGTTCTTCCTTTTCGATTCTTGTTTTTGCTACTCCTTGGCATATTCTACAGGTTATTCAATCTCTAGGATATCCTCTGGGTGTAGCAAGTTAATCGCCTCTCCCCTTTGAAGGAGTAACTACTCTCTTTCCGTCACCTCTCGTCGTCACAAACTGTTCATTAATTTCGAAGGAAATCTCGACTCACTTGATTCGTTGGTACTATAAAACCCATCTCGTCACGTTACGTCGCCGCAAAAACCGGGAAACGAAGGAGAATGATTGGACAGGGGCGAAGCTATTTCCCGCGGTTTCGATCAATCATCGTCGGAATCGTCTGTCATTGTCTCAGTTGAATCGCTTGAGTCTTCACGAGTTTTACTTTGTCATCTCCAGCAAAATGAAAGATGGACAAACGGAAGTTGTTCGTAATTCCTGGTAAACACTCTCCGATCTCTGCTCGAAATACGAGTGTGTAAACTCTAGTAATTAATTAGTTAGTGTTGATACTACTCGTGTAATTACTATACAGTTGTCCGTCTAATCACAATTTTGACTGGCATTTCTTGCTTCAGTCTCTGTTTGTAATAATAATTTTGATTATATTTCCAAAATGGGTGCATGTTTCCTGCTTGAATTTGGTTTATAGGATCTGTCGGATGTGTTTCGATTCCTTATAACCTATCTATCTCTGAAAATACTGCCAGCTGATTCTGTCCAAATATCCCTATGATGTGCGAAATGGGAGACCATTTAAGAGAAATGAAACCGTCCAAAAGTTTCTTTTTTATCCAAAAGACGTTAGAATTGATTTGCATGATATATCTATAATCACTTTTTTGAGGCTGGTGAATGGGTATGAAATGGGTGAGTGATAAAAGATAATTTTCCATTTATGTTGGGATGGTATCCGAATCTGCGGACATTTGTCGTGTAGTAGGTAAACGACAAAGATGTGTGTCGCCTCTTCTTCCGTTCAACCTCTACTCTGAAAATATATTCTGAAAAGCCATAGTTGACGTTCATAATCAGTTCTTTATAAACTTTAATGGAGAAACTATTCTGGTATGTGGGCAACACCGTTTCAGATAAAATTAAGTGGTTGCGGGAAATTTTGATGATCTTCATGAGTTGTCAAATACCGAAGTTGCCAAGGTAAGTGAACCGAGGAACAGTGTTGGAGCTGCTTGGTCTACATGGCTTCCCTTAGAATCGTGTTCCTTGCAATGGCCGCTTTCACTCCTTGGACAATGGCAATCTTTTTGGTTGAGAAGGAACTCAAATTATTATTATTTTTAATATTAATGTGTATAAATAGATTAAATCAATATACATAGATTAAAAAAAAAAAAAAAAAATGTAGTAACTACCTCAAAAATCCTGGAAAAAATTATTTTGAGCAATTTGCGTAGACATTGTTTATAAGCGAATTACTATCATCATTAATCCAGGGACCAATATTGGTAACTCCATGTTGAAGCCTTACATTGAAAATCTCCGTTGATCCCACATCGCAGCCTCTTTCCCTGCCGTCCCCGTATTTTCCGTAGTGGCTTTTCAAACGAGCTAGTCTATTTTTATAGCCTGTGTGAGCACAGCGGTCGAAAGATAAACCAACTTTGTTACGTGTGAGATTGCAGTTTGACGTACTCTCGCGCAAACAGTTTTTATTTGCGCAGGTGTCCATTATATTTGTCGTCACTTTACGCGTCTTGTTTCAAGCAGGATTTTGGTATCTTTTGAAATGAAAAGATTTTTATTTTATTTTGTTATTATTATTAATATTATTACTTTTTTCGTGTAACAATTTAATTTCATCGGATTTAATGAGACAACCCAAATCGTTGTATCTTCATCTGTTCACTCTTCCGATGTGCTAGGTATAAAATATGCTAGTAATGAAGAATGTCATTGGAAACAAGCGTTATTATTTCAATTGAATTTACTTTTCAAGAAATCCATTTTCAATTTGATTAAAGTTTATTATATTATCTGTTGATGGACTTGTGAAGTGTAGGTGGGTTTTTATTTATTTATTTTATTTTTTTTAATTAATTTTTTTTGGTTGGTTCCTACACGTACGTAATTATATTTGAAAAATGATATAAATCATTTGGGCCAGGATACCTATCAATAAATTACAAAACGAAGTTTATCATACGTTAGGTTCCAAGTATAACTGCGAATGTATAGACGCCTACGGAAGAGAAATTAATTAAATTAAATAACACACGTAAGTTGGAAAATATTCAAAAATTTTTAACATTGTAAACACAAGTTTGAAGAAAATATTCACTTGTTAAGGAAGGATCTTGTGGACACACTAAAAGGGTTTGAAAGTTGAAGAAATCATTTTACGTAGGTCAAAGTTGCGCTGAAATGTCGAAATTTCCTTAACATATTGGCTACCAGTGCAATTACCTTATTACCTTACCACTAGGGCTGGGATTCGAGCATATTTGCATATTTTTTTCCTGAATAGTACACACTGAGAGAAGCATTTTGGTGGTATTTTCACCTCTCTGGAACCAACATAATTTAAATTCATCGAGCATATAAATGCATAAAACCGCGGTTTTCAGAAAAGAAGCATATAAATGCATATTCTTGTGGTTTTCGTCTAAATAGTTTGTTTTTCTTCGAATTCCCCTCCCGGATTCGGGCCCTGACCATCCATAAGGTTCGAAAAAAAGAATAATAATTATTAAAATTGTTTCTGATGAGAGTAATAGAACCGCGGGTAACCTTTAGTGAGGTCATTCACACACCCTGAGCTTCTGCCTATTTCGGAAACCACTTTTTTTAGGTGGCTTTTCTCAAGAAGTGGTGGAAGATTCGATCCTAGTGATGGTTTAAATGTGGAAGGTCAAGTGAATTTTCTGCATTCTAGTCTCAGTTCTTAGTTCGTAATCGTTTCCGTACCAACCTATCGAGTTCTTGTGATTTCCAAGTCCGCGATGCCTAAAGTTAAGAAACCTCTGAGTGTTTACGAATAATGACTGTCTCGTCATTGAAACGTTTATTGACCGATTTAAGAAAATACAACTGAAAACATAGAAAAAATTCTTGTTGTACAGACCAATGTAGGTCTACTTCATTGACTCGCGTAATTCTATGATCTTTTGTAAATTAACTTTTAAACTATACCTTTTATAAGAAAACTTCTGATGTATAACGCTTGAAAATTCTGTGCGAGTATATTGCAGTGTATCACATACAATTATAAAATAAAGTTCGAATATAAAGATAAGTTATTGGTTTTTTTTTTCGTTTCAATTTCCTTTCTAAAGTTTTTAACGGTGTTTTTCGAACATATTCTGCATATTAACAGCATTTAATGGGTTTTTTGAACATATCTATTCAGCATAAAACACATGGTTTTCGAGCATATCTGGAGATTTTATCGAGCATATCGATCCCAGCCCTACTTATCATACTTACCTTACCTTTTTACACAGGCCTTCAAGTCGTGGGCCTCGTTCAGCGCCGCAGACCGAGCCGGACGCGAAGGGAAATTGGAAGGACGTGACCCCCTGGCGAGGATGAGTCACTTCTGAGGACTCTGTGGATGGTCCACTTCCGAGGATCCCGGGAAGACGCGGCCGCCGCAGACGCCCCGTCGCCCCCGCGCCGCTCGGGTTCCTCGTCGTTCGACGATTGCCAAGGGAGGACCGTCCCTGACGCAGGGGTTTACCGGCGGACCTGGTGCCGGAGCGGGCTGGTGGGGCGGGGTGGGGGAGGTAGAAGCTCCGGTGCTGGAGCCCGCTCAGTCGCCGTCAGACCGTCGTGGGAGGTAGTGCAGTGCTGCCAACCGTTAGTCCAAGTTGCGTGTTTTCGAGCTCGAGTGTGATGTGCCGCTAAACATGGATTACACTTCTATCATCGAAGGGACCGTCAAGTTTCGTGATGGAAAGAAGGTAAATACCAAAAACACTAATAAACATATTTTACAATAATAATACCTCATATATAGATAATTACCATCCAAACTTGGAAAAAAGCAATTCGCTAATTCACAGCTTTGAGATTGTTTGCACCTACATTTGCACTCAAAACCCTCTTTTCTTTTTTGGAAAACGAATGCTGCATGACTCAATTTAATCCTTCCTAACTATATTTTTTTATTAAAAATTAATTAGGTACCTATTGATTAGAGCTAATAGACAAAGATTCAGTAAACTTAAAATTTCCCTATTCTTGCTAGGAGCATTGATAATACAATTGGATTCCAACATTTAACTGGGAATGTGAGTGATTTTATAATAACCAAATTAAGCAGTTAGGTATCATTTTTGAAAAATCTTCGAGTGGTGATCGTTTTAGTGACAATAAAAAGTCTGCAATAACTTTCACAATTATGTCATTGGGTCGCCCAAGTTAAATATAGATAATAATAATAGGTATTGAGCTGTATAAGATACATGTAATTAAACACTCTGTTGATTAAAATGGGGTGTAGGTACAATTGCGTACACTCGTCCACAAATTCTATTTGATTTTAGCGGTAGTTGCCGTACTTGTCTTAGTGTTTAGTGTTGTTTTTAGTGTGTCACATAGAAGCCAGAATAATTACTTTAAAAATTACATTCATCAGTACGTTGAGGTAAAAGAATAGTAAGACTGGCCAATAATAAAATAAAATATAAAAAATTATTAAATTGATAAAATTCTACCAATTCCTACGTGCCTACTTATATTATAACATCTAAGAAAACGTTGCAAATTATTACACAAAGGCTTATTATTTCTGTATTGGATAGTCCTTCTAGGCAAAAAAAAACCCCTGTATATAATTACCTATTATACGAGTCTATTATACATTAGGTACCTATCTGAATATATCTGCACGGATGTAGACGCCTAACTAAGAGAAATTAATTAAATTAAGTAACACACCTACACTTCCCTCGTATTTAACATGAGTTGACCCACCAACTGAAAATTATTTATATAAAATATACCACCTACCTAAACTTCAGGCGACAAAAAAGTTATAATAAAACCGGTTACGTAAAGTAAAAATTTCAATGGAATTATATCAGCTGTTACGAGCGTAATAGATACTAGGCGATTTCAGTTATGTTCCACCAGTAAAGATTTACCCCCCATGTTGTTAATTATAGCATTTCCAAGCCAAATGAAACCTTTTCCAAGTCAAATGAAACCTTTTCCAAGTCAAATGAAACCTTTTCCAAACCAAATGAAACCTTTTCCAAACCAAATGAAACTTTTTCCAAATCAAATGAAACTTTTTCCAAACCAAATGAAACCTATTGAGAAAATGAGTGAACTGAGGTACCTAGGTAGGTAGGTAGGTACCCTGCAAGTTGCAGGTAGATGCAATTGTACCCATAATAGAAAGACGTTGACAAAATGAAAATTCGATGAATTTCAGGCATAGGATTACCGAAGTGGATCTCACCTTAGCAGAATAAGAAACAAGTAAGTTTGAGAAATATCTGACTGTTGAATGTGAGTGGGTACCTACCTATCTAGGTACCTCAGTTCACTCATTTTCTCAATAGGTTTCATTTGGTTTGGAAAAAGTTTCATTTGATTTGGAAAAAGTTTCATTTGATTTGGAAAAGGTTTCATTTGGTTTGGAAAAGGTTTCATTTGGTTTGGAAAAGGTTTCATTTGGTTTGGAAAAGGTTTCATTTGACTTGGAAAAGGATTCATTTGGCTTGGAAATGCTATATTTTTCCTGCCAAAGTTCTAGCCCTCAGGGAGAATGAATGTACGTACAGCCACCAGGGTGTTTTCATCTGACTCTTCACAATGATGTCAATAAATACGACCCAAAAACCATCACCTTACAACCATTTACCTTGAAAGTTTTGAGGTCTCGATTGTTCAATACTTCAGCCCATCAATTACTACCCTTTAGGGTTTATCAGCATTGATGCCGATGTTACTGGCACACCCCCAGCCGAGATGAATAATTTTTGAGACAAATTTCATGAAGTTTGGCTCAGTTGTTTCTGTGAAAAACTTCGGACAGCGTACATCGGATTGACGGTGTTTATCGATTTTCGGATTCTACTCAACTTCCTAACACATCCGAATCTTGCACAAACCACAATCTTATCCAAACCTTAAAAATTTTTTAGAGAGTTTAATTTTAGCGAATTTTCTTAGAACATTGCACTGGCTCCAAAAATTTTAAATTGCACTATTGCAGTGGCTCCAAAAATTTTAAAATAAAAATTTTAGAGGTTTTTCTCAATTGAAATCCGTTTTGAGGCATTCTGAAATGATTCCTGGATTTTAACGCTGTTTTATATATATATATATATATATATATATATATATATATATATATATATATATATATATATATATATATATATATATATATATGTATGTATATATGTATGTGTCATTCCAGACGATAACTCTCGATAGAATTGAGATAAAAACTTCGTTCTTTCGCCAAAAAATCAAACATTTCCACAGAAAGGATGAGTTCGTTGGACAAAAGTTTTTGAGCATTAAATTGGTCAAATATCAAAAAATGTACTAAAAAAAAAATAAATCACAAAAAAGGGCCAAACACCGGTGTTTTTATTTATTTTATTTATTTATTTATTTTTTTAGCAGAATATTACTCATTAAAATGTGCTACAAAATCGATAAAAATGTAAAAAATTCAAGAAATCCAATATCTTTTTTTTTTCTTCTTCTTCTTCTTTTGGCCATAAAATTGGTTAGTACCTAGTTAAGTCCTCGGTTTTCGAAACAATTTAAAATAATATAGCACAATAATTTTCGAAAATTCGCTTATACGATCATGCTGCATGACTGGAACTTTTTCTTTTTTTTTTCTTTGTCAATTTGGTCCAAAAATTTTGTTATTGATAATAATTAACCGAAATTGTCCAATAAAATAATCCAAATGAAAATTGTCTACTCCAGCCTGTATTTAATTCCTACTTTTCAAAAATATGATTGCTTACTGGGTTTGTAGAAACATGGGAAACGTCTAATATCGTGGACAATGGGTTCTGAAAAGTGATGACTACAGACATTAAAAAAGAAAAAAAAATCATTGTTAACTTTCACAATGGGAGGGAAAATTAATGGTCGTGTTCGTCCACCTACAGAAGCTGAAGTTTTATAATTCTCGACATCTGGCTTGGTTTGAGGGAGCGAAGTTAATTTCATTTATGTAGACCTCTGAATTGGAAGGGTTGAAGGAAAACATCTGTTGCGAGGCCTCATACAACTTTCCTTATAAGAGTTCAATTTATATGATACGGCGGATAATAATGGGGTTAAATATTGGTTCTGTTGTCGGTTGTGAAATGCATTTTGGGAGCAACCACTGACTCAATTTGCGGCCATGATGGTTCAGCAACTATAAATTTTATTTTTCGCTAAGCTGTGATCGAACGTTACAAAGGTACGATTTTTCGTATGAATCTTTAACAAGAAAAGTGAAAATAAAACCGAGTAACGATTAGAAAATAAACAGATTATTTATTCTTAGAAAAAACATAACTGAGGAAAATTAGCAAATTGTTTTGAGGAGCTCCAATTAAAATAAATTCTGGATTAATATAGTTATGATAGATTAACATAAATGAAATTATTTTTAATTTATATTTATTAGTAGGTACAGTCTGACCGTGAGTAGGACGAGGTTAGCCGAAGATGGACGACAAGTAGTGACGGGGGGGACATCTCGTGGTAAGCATTCCAATATAGTAGACGAGCTGGAAAATTTAGCTATTTTGCGAGGTGCATAGTAAGGATAGGGTAGGGACACACGTATCGGCATCGAACGGACGGCACGTATCGGACGCATCGGATTTTTTTCTTGTGCGCACACTTGATCGGAGCGGAAGCTTTCGCCTCCTCGGAATTCGCCGCCTTCCGAGTATTTCGCCTCCCCGCACCAATCTGCAGTGTTTTTTTTTTTTTTTTTTTTTTTTAATATTATTCAAATTTTTATCGACTTTATAGAAGATATTAATGACATTCAAGTTCATTTGTCAGCATAATTTTGTATGTTCTAATGCCCTAACTCATTATTAATAAACTTTATGTGACTAAGATTCAGCAAAAATAGATGAATTCAACAAGTGTTAGCAGTTTTAGGTCTTTCTTAAAGATTTTTTGGGCGCATATTTTTAATTTGACCAATTTGATGTGCTCCAAAAGTGCTGTCTATCGAACTCATCCTTTAATTTGGAAAGCTTGATTTTTTGGCGCGAGAGCGGGATGTTTTATCTCATTCGTAAGGAGAATAGTCTGGAATGACACACACACACACACATTCTATATACATATAAAAAAAAAGCAAACTTCAGGAATCGTGGTAATATCGTGGTAATATCAGGTGGTGGCCTTTATCGTGGTAATAACTATATCGTTATAAATAGTTTCCATTGTATTTCAATAATAAATAGCAATTGAATTCAGTGGGTTGATTTGTCTGTCGTCCGATCTCTTCCCGAATTTCGCCCCTTCGTTGGTGACTGAAATAGTGTGATTTCTACCCTTCTCCCAACCTTAAGCCTTGACATGCACGGAAAGTGCACTGCAGACTCATAGCAACCAGTACATAGGTGAAATCGCAAACAGTGAAATTGTTATAGAGTTCCCTCAAATCCTGTGTCGGAATTAAGTACTTGTAGTAGAAAATAGCGCGGAAATAGGCCGATCTGAACTGGAATTCGCGCAACTCATGTGTTTATACCAAAGCAACGAATGATGTAGATTCACAGGCTGAATTTTCGAAGAATACTGCTGACACTCCGTAGGCCAGAGAAGCTTTGTGGTGAAGAGTAGGTGAGAGGGCTAGTGCCCGAACATCAAAGGCGAACATAACATCCCGTTAGATACATAAACATTAGATAATGTTCATGTATATTAGATAATCTAAGTGAGAAAATCTTTGTCTGCCATCTCGAAGTTGGTGGAATACAAAATCGGGGTTTAAAGATTGCTAATTTGCCCATTTTAAAGTTTTTATCTAATATTTCCTAAACCGTACACCCTACAGAAATTTTTCGTGTGTAGCAAAGTTGTAAAGCATTAAAAAAAAAAAAAAAAATAAAAAAAGATTCAATCCCAAATCTCCGAATTATATCCCAAAATAGGCGAATTAAAAACAATTGAAAATTGGGCTCACTTTTCTAAGTTCATATCGAGCATATTTTAGCTCATGAATCTTATACCATTTTACACATACATGCACTTCGCAGAAACGGCCTTTTACTTTGTACTTTAATGAGAAACGGTCTCAGCAAAATTGTGCTGGATATGAACTTTGGAAAGTATTTAACCCTGAATTGAATGAGGTTTGGCAGACCTGAATCAGACCAATATTAAGGTCGCTAGGTGATTTTGAAGGGCAAAAGTCTAGACAGGGAAAGGAGAGGACCCTTCTAAAATTAGCTCAATTTTCGATTGTCCTTAATTCCCTTATTTTGGGAAATAATTCGTGATTTTTGCATCGAATCGCTTTGGTTTTTTAAGCTCTACATCTTTGCTTCGTATAAAAATTTCTGTATGAAGTACGATTTAGGAATTATCAGAGAAAAACTTTAAAAAGGACAAACTAAGCCATCTTTATGAGGGCGCCATTTCGTATTTCACCAATTTTGAGATGGCAGACAAAGGTTTTCTCACTCAGAACGGTCTAAATTTTCAAAATCTAATTTCAAACCTTCTCCTAAATTTTTTTTAGAAATTATATTTATTTCCATCAAGATACAAAGATCAAAAAAAAAAAAAAAATTTTTTTTTTCAACATCAAATAGGTAGGAAAAGTTAATATTCCCATATGAGCTGCATTTGCTCGCGTTGGGAAATGAATTGCTCTTAGTTCTGTTAATATCATCTTAGTAATACTCTTAAGCTCTAGTCACTTTTTTTTTTTATAGCATAATGTAACATATCATCATTTTTGTTTTTTTGCTCAACAATAGTTTTTTCCTTTCTTCAAGATTTAACTAACTAAAACAGATTATACCCTTATATATATAACTCAATTGCGCTAGTGTAGTTCTGTAGAGTGGAAAATTTATTACGCATGATTCCTTCGATCTCGTACAGAGTGGGTGATCAGGCGGTGCCAAAGCATTTTCCCGCAGCATTTGCGAAATGCAACCGACGTCCATCATACAAGAGAACGGTAATATTTTCATTTTTCTGAAGAGGGGTAGAGAAGGCGCTCGGTACCCAGAATGGGACATTATTCTAATAATGGTAATTATTTCCTAATTAATTCCTATTTTCGGTCTTGACTCCTGGAACAGGCATCCCGAGGCACCGCGACACCGAGGCGACTCCTCGAAGGTCCATCTTACAATCGCTAATGATTCGTAAGCAAAAAATACCTCTAACTCTCATCAACGAAAAGCGAAAATAAATTAATCGAACACTGTTGATGTCTGGCAGCAGCATCGAAATATGCGAGAAAATATCGGTTTTTTCTTTTCGTTCATCGTTATAATTGACCGAATATCCTACGTACTACTTATCTATCCACTCTAACCTGTATCTTCCAATCATTACATACCAACAAGCAGCATTACCATTTACAGAGCTTTGTCATGGATGACATCAACTATAAATTTCCTATGTGGATCAGATAATAGTAACAAAATCACTACTCTCTCTTGACCTAATTTTCGACGAATTTTTCGCTATTTTCAGGGCTACAAATTCTGAATATATATTTTAATGTAGTTTACCGTACAATTATATCTCAACAAATGATAGAATCGCTATATTTAGGTGTGGTAGAATAGAAACGAGGCCAAAACATTGTACATATTTATGCGTAAACAAGCAATCCTTCATATTAGTGGATATAATTTTAGCAAGGAAATAACCAAACATTCCATTCGGAAACTCTCACACATTCGTTTCTCAAATTGTTGGATTTTTATTATATTGGTTCATTATTTTCAGTAATAAACCTTTGTAATTGACAAAAAAAATGAGTAAATAAATATAAGATGTACCCCATCCAAAGTTACTGGATTACGTTTCAAGATGCGTAGAATTAAAAAATTGAATAATAAATAAATAAATAACGAAAATTCATCCGTCCGCCGTCCTCCGTCCCGAACGTTTCTCCGGAACTACTGGACCATAGTTTATGAAACATAGGTTGTAAATCACAATTGGGGTCTAGTTGATCCTAGAAGCTCGCCATCAATTTTGATCAACCCTAAAGGGGAGCATTAACGGGCTGAAATATTCAAAAATCTAGTCAAGTTTCCAGGTAACAGTAATTTTTTTTTATTATTTTTTGGTTGTCATTGAGATATTCTCCAAAAAAAAAAAAAAAAAAAAAAAAAATCGAATAAAATCACTCGGAACGCTGTACGTTAAGGCTGTTCAAGCCTTGCAAGTGATAGCGATTATTGGATAGGTGGACGTTCCCTTGGGCGTGTGGACCAGGTGCGGGGGTTCTTATGGAAATGGAAACGTAGTTTATACCTCACATTAAAGAGCTAATCAAACCCTGGGATTCATCCAAAGAGCATCGTGAGAGTTCAACCAGATTCGGGTTACCTAGTGAGGCCTGATCTCGAATCCACCAGCTTAATTTAGTCTCCTTACTCCCAAAAGCATATTACGGCCGTCGAAATAATACAGCAACATTTCCTTTGAATGGTTTATTTCAGATTCCAATTGAAAGACGTATTTCCGGTTGACGAATTTGTCATTCCTTTTACAGACATTATGAAAATGTTAGGACTAGAAACCCTTGAAAACAGAAGAATAGTCTACGCCATGACTTTCCTCCATAAAGTCCTAGTGGAGCCATCGATGCTCCAGAATTTCTTGACAAACTGGACTTTTGTCTTATTCCCAGAACGACGCACAGTGTTTCGACGCACAGTGTTTCGACTAATGCGTATCAGGCGGAAAATGAAACAAATTTAGTCCTAAGCACTAAATCTTGACAGAACATGGAACGTGTTCTTTGGGAGAACAGGAGAGAATTTAGGTCATACAGCTGATTAGGAAAGAGTCCATCATTTCAATCGTCTCTTAATGTAACGAAGAGCCTCCCTATCACATTTCAACTTCCAATTCCCTTTCCAGTTTAATAGTGGTTGGAATCATATTTAAAAAATTAACTGAGAAGGATCACCTGTATGTAAAGAATTATTCAGACAATCACGCTCATTTCTGACAGTTTCAATAAAGTAGATTAGGTAGGTGGGTACCTAATGAATATGTGTGCCAAGTATTCGTGAAGGTAGGTACGTTCAATATTACTGAACTAGATTTGTTCAGAAACATCTGACGTTCAAAATGCTAGTGGAAATCGAGATGGTTAAGGGATTCCTTTCCATTTTAATTGCAAGAGATGCTTTTCCACCTCTATGGTGGATTGTTCGGACGCGAAACATTCAGTAAATTCAGAAAATCTATCTCACCATTGGCGTTGAGGCAAATATCACTCTGCTGTCTAATACACACATTTTCGCAGTAAATTTAGAGATTTTATTCAACATAATGTGGAGAAGAATAACAATTTATAAACTCAGATTTGACCTCTGGCAAGTTAAGCTCCATTCTCTCTTGCACGCCCACATATAATAAGATAATTTTCGAAAATTCGCTCACGCGATCATGCTGCATGGCTGAAACTTTTTTTTTAAATCTCTCATTACCAACCCTATGGATTTGTTCTTTGATCGAAGAGCACAACAAGATAGTAACACACAGGATTGTTGAACTTTGCCATTCAAACTCGCTTTGTAAAGAGTCTTGGCATTTCGACATCGAAATTGCCCAGTAAGTAACATTGAGAGGATTCCATCTTAAGATAATGACTGAGAGAGAATAAAACTGCGAGACCCCAGGAGGTGAAAGTGGTTTACCGCTTAGAGAATAGCTAGATTGTAGTTTATCGGAGAAGTTCATAAGCTCCAACAGCAGGAAATATCATTAGGATATTACGAGTGCAATTTAGAGTGTGATGGAGTGTTAGTTGTGTGCAGTCGGGGGTGTTGGTAACTTGCACTCATCTAAAAGTCAGCCTGAAACCTTTTAGCGAACTTTCGTGGGAAAAAAAAAAAAAATATATATATATATATATTAGACTGACAACGAAAAAAACGAAAGTTCGAATTTTTGAGGTGCTCAAAGCTCAGATGATTGCATCAGATGCTAGGAACAACTCCTGAAAATTTCAATCCGAACCGATAACCCCTTGAGGTCTCCTAAACCCGTTTTTTGGTAATTGAATTATCGATTTTAGAACACTAGACGCTTAGGACAAAAAGACAGTTAGGACATGAAAGGTCCATGCGTCTGGACACTTTTTATACTATATTCCTATGTTTTCGGTGTCGCGGAACACGATGCCGCCATTATTGCAAGCGCAGAAGCTGTATTTCTTTTGATATTCAAGAAATCAGTCCAAATAAGTGATGGAAAAAAGGCATTTTCTGCCGTTTTTACCTAGTTTTGACAGGGAAAAAAATTGTTTGCGGGTCTTTTATGCTTCGGAACTTGTTTCCTGGCTTGTTCCGAATGTATCAAGACCAATTTCGTTCTATAATATATTGTCCTTTTGGAAATATCTGCTCAAGAGCCGAGATAGCTTTTTTAATGGTAACCGCTCTATACTTCCCAGTAGCTGCGAAATCAAAATTTAACACCCTGAAGCCCTTTTTATCACATTATTTTATGTTTTTGGGCTCGTTGAACATTACGTGCTAGTAGTGGAGGCGTAGGACTCGTATTTCGGTTAATAATCAAGAGCTATGTGTCAAAAATCGGTGAATAGAGTGAATTTTTCTTGATGTTCAAAAAATCAGTGGACAAAATTAATAGAAATAAGGGATTTTTGGCCGGTTACACCTAGTTTTGATTGGGACAAACTATTTATGAGTGTCTCATCTGCCTTGGACTTTGTTCTGTGACTTATTCTGAATATGACAAGACTAATTTTGTCCCATAATACATTTTTCTTCTCGAAATATCAGCCAGAGCCAGAGCCAAGTCGACTTATTTAATGGTAACCGTTCTATATTCAATAGTGGCATTACTACTTGCACGTAATGTTCAACGAGCCCAAAAACATAGAATAATGGGATAAAAAGGGCTTGTTTTTTAGTTTTGATGGGACAAACTTAGTCTTGTCATATTCAGAATAAGTCACAGAACAAAGTCCAAGGCAGATGAGACACTCATAAATAGTTTGTCCCAATCAAAACTAGGTGTAACCGGCCAAAAATCCCTTATTTCTATTAATTTTGTCCACTGATTTTTTGAACATCTAGAAAAATCCACTCTATTCACCGATTTTTGACACATAGCTCTTGATTATTAACCGAAATACGAGTCCTACGCCTCCACTACTAGCACGTAATGTTCAACGAGCCCAAAAACATAAAATAATGTGATAAAAAGGGCTTCAGGGCGTTAAATTTTGATTTCGCAGCTACTGGGAAGTATAGAGCGGTTACCATAAAAAAAGCTAACTCGGCTCTTGAGCAGATTTTTCCAAAAGGACAATATATTGTAGGACGAAATTGGTCTTGTTACATTCGGAACAAGCCAGGAAACAAGGTCCGAAGCAGAAAAGACCCGCAAACAATTTTTTCCCCCAGTCAAAACTAGGTAAAAATGGCAAAATATGCCTTTTTTTTCCATCACTTATTTGGACTGATTTCTTGAATATCAAAAGAAATACAGCTTCTGCGCTTGCAATAATGGCGGCATCGTGTTCCGCGACACCGAAAACATAGGAATATAGTATAAAAAGTGTCCAGACGCATGGACCTTTCATGTCCTAACTGTCTTTTTGTCCTAAGCGTCTAGTGTTCTAAAATCGATAATTCAATTACCAAAAAACGGGTTTAGGAGACCTCAAGGGGTTATCGGTTCGGATTGAAATTTTCAGGAGTTGTTCCTAGCATCTGATGCAATCATCTGAGCTTTGAGCACCTCAAAAATTCGAACTTTCGTTTTTTTCGTTGTCAGTCTAATATATATATATATATATATATATATATATATATATATATATATATATATATATATATATATATATATATACATATATATATATATATATATATATATATATATATATATATATGAGTCATTCCAGGCGATAACTCTCCTAAGGATTGAGATAAAAATTCCGTAATGCTCCAAAAAAAAAAAAAAAAAAAAAAAAAAAAAAAAAAAAAAAAAAACACGATTTACAAAAGAAAGGATCAGTCCGTTGGCCAGCACTTTTTGAGTGCATTAAATTGGTCAAATTTCAAAAAATCCGCTGAAAAAATCACTAAAAATTACTAAAAAACGGCTAACAATAATTAAAATTATATTTCTTCGCAGAATATTGCTCAAATAAAGTTAATTGATAACTATAAAATAGAACGTTTAAAAATTTATGTACAAAACAATGCTGAAAAAGTTCATTAATTCATTAAAATTTGCTTAAAAATCGATATAAACTGCAAAAAAAGCTTAAATCCAAAACCTGTTTTTGAATAGTAGATTATTATTTTGATTACGTTTTCGCACTCAATAAGCTCAATTTCAAAACAATTTAACATTATTCAATACGATAATTTACGAAAATTTGCTCATACGATCAAGCTGCATAACTGGAGCTTTTTTTATTATATTCTAACTACCTTCGATTCACAAATATAAATATATAATAAACTCATACACACAAAAATTATATAAAATAATAATAATAAAATAAATATAAATACAATAAATAAATAAATCAAAGATTGTGATCTCGAGAACTTTCAGGGTATTTTTTGGTTGCCATTGATAGTTATAATCCCAACGAATTGATTGAAACCAACCGTTGAGTTAAAGTTAAATTATTCCGCTAGCTTTCCCTGAGGGATAGAACTTGAATAATAGTAGCAATGAAACTCACAGGCGTGTTTAGACCAATGCTTGTGAGCACAGCCGAGACTTCTACTGTGAACAGATTTACTGGTTATTCGACGTATTCAACTGGAGAGGTGTCTACTAGTCCTACACTACACCCACAGATACTCATAAAAACTGAAAGCAAACCAACAATTTCTCTTTTTTCCAATTTAACAGATATCTGCTTTACATATTACACCTTTCTGAAAACTCTCATCGGTTGCATAATTTGCTCAAACCGCAAACAAACTGTCGGAACCGCTCTCATCACCCACATCTCTGAGGTGAAAACATAGCCCACACCATCAGTATGCCAGTTAATTGGCAGGCTAGTGTGGAGTGTGACACCGCTTATAAAACGGTAATTGTGAGCTGAAAAAGGGTAACGTATACAGGGTGTTTCTTGTGTGATTACACCGTTAGAAAGAGCGTAAAATTTCCTATCTGTCAAATGGAAAATCGTATTTTCTGAAACTACAAAACGGGTGAAAATGAACTTGGAATGAAAAATTTGTTAAATCTTGGAAATCTCCACTTTTTCAAACGCTCATAGGTTCATGTAACCCTAACTATAAGACTAAAGGTTTTCCGAAAACATCCGCTTTCCAACGGTACAGTCAATTTTTCTCATAACTATGATAATTCTCTCCCTAACTATGATAATTAGGGAATGTTTAAATGTTGAAAACATTGTTTTTTTTCTTTTTTCATCGAAATCAAAGGTTTTCTTGAAAAATTCTTCACCTTCTATAAAAATATGAGTTTCTGGTCGGTTTCTACTGACTATTTTTACGCTGAATCGAATGGTAACATTTGCAGATATCCTCAACCTCGTTATAATTGAGTTTCACACGTTAACTCACAAATTTGAGTCCATTTGGAATGACAAATTTCAAGTGTTTTTAGGGTTGAAACTAGTTAGCTAAAGTATAAAACTGGGTTATAAAGATGTTGGGGAGAGCTTCAAGTGTTACCATTCGATTTAACGTACAAAAATACGTAGGAATCGACCCCAAACTCGTATTTTCATAGAAGGTAATTTTATTATTCAAGAAAACCCGCGATTTTATTGAAAAAAGAAATTTCATGACCCCCAGTAAAACATATCCATGTCAAAACGTATTCTAAACTCTCATCAAACGTATTTTCCTATTAAATCTAGAAACGACTCGGTTATAAGCGGAAATCATCAGTAAATTGTCGCAACACATTTTAGTTGCTCAAAACATCAGTAAACTGATGATGAGTATCTACACTACATGCAGATACATCGGTACATGGATATGTCTTATTTTTACCCCTGTGAAATATGTGTTTTGTGCCTCAAGTTAAAAATGTTGTTTCACACAGCAACCGAAGAGTGCTGCTTCATTATTGCTGTATAGTTACTGAATTTGTTTATTGGTATAGCGTCACGACCAGGAGAGAATTTAGCTCACTCAGCTGATTAGGAAAGAGTCAATCATTTCAATCGTCTCTTATGTCCCAGAGATTCTCCCTATCAAATTCCATCTTCTTAGGATGAACTGGAGTGAATTTAGTTCACTCAGCTAATTAGGAAAGAGCCAATTATTTCAATCGTCTCTTGTGTCCCAAACAGTCTCCCTACCAAATTTCAACTTCCTAGTTCCTTTATGGCTGAACAAGAGATAATTTATGAGGTTCGACTTAAATTACTAAATTAAAAATTAAAAAATATATAATGTAGCTCAGTCAGCTGATCAGAAAACACCCAATCATTTCAATCGTCTCTTAGTGCCTCAGAAAGTCTCCCTGTATAATTTGAACTTCCTAGGATGAACAAGAGAAAATTTACTCGTAGGAATGAGCCAATCATTGCAATCGTCTCTTGATGTCCCAGGGAGTTTCCCTATCAAGTTTCAACTTTCTAGGGGCAACAGGAGAGAATTTAGCTCACTCAGCTGATTAGGAAAGAGTCAATCATTTCAATCGTCTCTTATGTCCCAGAGGGTCTCCCTATCAAATCTCATGTGATGGATATGAGTAGTTTCTACTTCTTGTTTCTTGCTTATGCTACTCCTTGGCATATTCTAGTGGTTATTCAATCTCTAGGATATCCTTTGGGTGTAGTGGGTTAACCGCCTCTACCCTTTGATGGAAGTAATTCTCTCTTTCCATCACCACTCGTTGTCACATGTTAGCAGAGCTTGGTTTCGACCCCCTCACCCAAACCCTCGAATATTGATCCCCTCCTCCCTTCCATAGGCAAAATGGGCAAATAACCAAAACTTTTACCACTTTAAAAATTATAAACATACCCCCTGCCCTGCCTCCCTGGAGCCCCTCTTACACTTCCCCTGTTCTTGAATGTCCCTTGAGTGTGATGGATAGGAGTAGTTTCTCCTTCTCGATTCTTGCTAATGCTACATATTATGGAGGTTATTCAATCTCCAGGATATCCTCTGGGTGTAGCAGGTTAATCGCCTCTCCCCTTTGAAGGAGTAACTACTCTCTTACCGTCACCTCTCGTTGTCACAAACTGTTCATCAATTTCGAAGGAAATCTCGACTCACTTGATTCGTTGGTACTATAAAACCCATCTCGTCACGTTACGTCGCCGCAAGAACCGGGAAACGAAGGAGAATGATTGGACAGGGGCGAAGCTATTTCCCGCGGTTTCGATCAATCATCGTCGGAATCGTCTGTCATTGTCTCAGTTGAATCGTTTGAGTCTTCACGAGTTTTACTTTGTCATCTCCAACAAAATGAGAGATGGACAAACGGAAGTTGTTCGTAATTCCTGGTAAACACTCTCCGATCTCTGCTCGAAATACGAGTGTGTAAACTATAGTAATTAATTAGTTAGTGTTGATACTATTCGTGTAATTACTATACAGTTGTCCTTCTAATCACAATTTTGACTGGCATCTCTTGCTTCAGTCTCTGTTTGTAATTATAATTTCGATTTGATTTCCCAAAATGGGTGCATGTTTCCTGCTTGAATTTGGTTTATAGGATCTGTCGGATGTGTTTCGATTCCTTATAACTGCCAGCTGGTTCTGACCAAATATCCCTATCTTGTGCAAAATGGGAGACCATTTAAGAGAAATGAAACCGTCCAAAAAGTTTATTTTTTATCCTAAAGATGGCGGAATTGATTTGCCTGATATACCTATAATCAGTTTATTGAGAATGGTGAATGGGAACGAAATGGAAGAGGAGTGATGATTTTCCATTTATGTTGGGATGATATCCGAATCTGCGGACATTTGTCGTGTAGTAGGTGTACGACAAAGATGTGTGTCGCTTCTTCTTCCGTTCGACCTCTACTCTGAAAATATATTCTGGAAAGCCATAGTTGACGTTCATAATCAGTTCATTATAAACGTTAATGAAGAAATTATTCTGGTATGTGGGCAACACCGTTCAGATAAAATTAAGTGGTTGCGGGAAATTTTGATGATCTTCATGAGTTGTCAAATACCGAAGTTGCCAAGGTAAGTGAACCGAGGAACAGTGAATGGAGCTGCTTGGTCAACGAGGCTTCCCTTAGAACAGTGCTGCTTGCAATGGCCGCTTTCACACTTTGGTCAGTGGCAATCTTTTTGGTTGAGAAGGAACTCAAATTATTATTATTTTTAATATTAATGTTTATAAACGGATTAAAACAATAACATACTTAGGTTTAAAAAAAAGCCCGGCGGACGTTGGTAAACACAATGAAGATCCATTTTGAAGTTACTAGGATACCAACAATCCTCAGTGATTCGGACTGATATTGAAGTAGGAGATCGTGTGAGGATTACTAAGGAGAAGAAAAAACTCGTAAACGAGTTCCACTATCTGCTTTACAAGCAGATACCATGTTACATGGATATGTCTTTGATTGGGGATTTCATAACGGTTGTCCTCGAGAGTTGTAAACAAATCCTTTAACTTTGGACTGTAGGCGACGAAATGTAGGATAAATAATTTATTCTATTATTCTTGGAGACACAATAAGCATAATATACATACTATTAAAGTATAAATAAAACAACAAATGAAATAATTTCATTTATTTTTCCTGGGCCGCATCCCGACAAAACAACGGTTTACTTATAGAAATGTTGAAAATAACTGTGGAGAGAAGCCACTACAATGAGTTGTTGTTAACAGTCGACTGTTGTCAAGAGGATGAAAATGTTACCTATGGAGTGGAGTAAATGATGCTATTGCTTTACGTTAAGAATAATGTAACCGGCTTATTGAAATTGTTTATAGTCCAATCAACTTCGTTTAGGAATGTATCCAGGTACGTAAGGAGGGGGAAAATGGTTGCTTGAGATGTGAAAATTTATCACATAAATCAAGCGCTTTCCAACGAGTGGCGAATGATTTCTGTGCGATGAAACCTGCGGAAGTTCCATTCCCCTAGCAACGGCTGGGTTGTACGTGAAAATCATTAGTTTTGTGACATAAAATTTCGCGTGACGAAAATTTTTGGTTGACCCCCCAGAGCAAAGACATATCCATGTCAAAAAGGCAGTAAGTACCTCAAAAACCTTGAAAAAATTTGGTTTTGAGCAATTTGGGTAGAAATTGTTTATAAGCGAATTACTATCCTCATTAAGCCAGGGACCAATATTGGTAACTCCATGTTGAAGCCTTACATTGAAAATCTCCGTTGATCCCACATCGCAGCCTCTTTCCCTGCGCCCTCGTATTTTCCGTAGTGGCTTTTCAAGCGAGCTAGTCTATTTTTATAGCCTGTGTGAGCACAGCGGTCGAAAGATAAACCAACTTTGTTACGTGTGAGATTGCAGTTTGACGTACTCTCGCGCAAACAGTTTTTATTTGCGCAGGTGTCCATTATATTTGTCGTCACTTTACGCGTCTTGTTTCAAGCAGGATTTTGGTATCTTTTGAAATGAAAAGATTTTTGTTTTATTTTGTTATTATTATTACTTTTTTCGCGTAACAATTTAATTTCATCGGATTCAATGAGACCACCCAAATCGTTGTATCTTCATCTGTTCACTCTTCCAATGTGCTAGGTAAAATATGTGCTAGTAATGAAGAATGTCATTGGAAACAAGCGTTATTATTCCAATGGAATTTACTTTTCAAGAAATAAATTTTCAATTTGATTAAAGTTTATTTTTATTATATTATCTGTTGATGGACTTGTGAAATGTAGGTTGGTTTTTATTTATCTATTTTATTTTTTTAATTAATTTTTTTGTTGGTTCCTACGCGTACGTAATTATATTTGAAAAACGATATACATGATTTGGGCCAGGATACCTATCAATAAATTACTAAACGAAGTTTATCATACGTTAGGTTCCAAGTATAAATGCGAATGTATAGACGCCTACGGAAGAGAAATTAATTAAATTAAATAACCCACCTACACTTTCCTAATATTTAACACGAGCTTACCCTCTTACTGAACATCAAATATGAAAAATGAATCACCTACGCTTTAGAAGTCCTTCCGCAGTTGGCAAAAGTTGTGATAAACTCAGTTTCGCGAATTAAAAATTAAATTGGAATTATATCACCTGTTAATAATATCATCTTAGTTACAAAACGATTTTTGCTATGTTCCACCTGTTAAGATTTAGCCCCCTTCTTGAATTTCCCTGCCAAAGTTCTTGCCCTTAAGGGGAGCAAGAAGATGGACATACAGCAACCCGGGTGGTTTCATCCGATTCTTTGGGATGATGTCCATAAATGAGGCCCAAAAAAGCATTACTGTTAACTTGAAAGTTTTCAACGGCGGCCCTTCATTTTCAATATGTAAGCCCTTAATTAAAACCCTATAGGGTTGATCAAAATTCATGCCGATGCTACTGGCAAATCTTCGGTCGACGTTTGATTTTTTTTAGCCAAATTTCATTAAGCAGTTCTGCAACAGTTCTGGAAAAATCGGACAGCGAACGGTGGACTTCTTAATTTAATTTTTTCAAAATCGATTTTTAAAATCTACGTATCTTGAAACGTAAACCAGCAAATTTTGAGGTTTACCTGAGAGCCGCTGGGCTCTCCTACGAACTGAATAACTCTAGTCTGTCTGTGCACTTCATTTCACTCGGTTGTATTGGGGATAGTATTTCAGTAGTATTTATTGTATATGTCGTCGTTATATTATTCATCATCTACCTAGTTCCGGTTGTTGTTTTATTTGGTTATGGTCATCGCTTTATCCCTTGTGACATACAGCGGTGACACCTTGCTTTGCTTGACACCCAGCGATCGCAGCTAGAATCGGCCTGCCCTGACACTATTCTACTCGATGTCACACCTTCCCCTTTCAAAAGAGCATCCATTGGTGGTAGGAAAATGGAACTGGATTCGATGAAAAGCTTGATTTGATACATCACATAATCAGCAATTTATTCCAAACGGAATTAGAGCGGAACCTTATTCCCTACTTCCACACGGAATAATCAGAAATAATTTCATTCGGGTGTCCATGGTGGATAAAGATTTTGTTGCAGAAGGCAATTACGATACTAGCACTATTCGATGTAATTTGTTCAGATTGAATCCACTCAGAATAGTATCGACTAACACTAAGTAGTTATCTCATAAGAAATCATCGACTCTTTTGGGATTTTTTTCTTCAAATCATTTGAATGCAAGCATAATATAGTAGAATATGATTTTCGATGTCATTTGACATGCCCGGCCAGTAGAAAAGTTGTCGTGCTTTTATGCGGCTATTTTCTACAACAAGGTGTCTCTCATGCAATTGGAAGAGCATATATATTTTCTCTTGTCGGCTGGAATATTATTTAATTTTCAAAAAATAGCAGGGCTTCTTCGAAGTGAATCTTTTCTTTGAGTTTTGAATACCTCCCGATTTTACCAGTGAGTTTGTTTGGCCATGAAGTTTATAGGAATTCTATGATTTTTCTAGGGATGGGGTAATTTTTTGCACCCCACACTAACACCATGAAACATGTATGATGCTAATTATTAGGGTTTGAAACAATGTGTTACGATGAACTTATTCACGAGAACAGAAAGATTAATAGAACATTACATTGATGTGCAATATGATATGCATCATTACATTTATATTATGTATTTATATGTTCTCTCTACTGAAACGACATCTGCACCCGACATGACAACCACACTCAGAACCCAGGACAGCACATACCTAACCCAGCACAGTTCTCAACCATGTTTTGTTTGGTTACCTTGCCTTAGTCAATCACATTTTACACTCTTACTTTCTCAAATTTAATTAATCTATTGTTTCACATTTGTAATTGGCCCCCAGTGCTGTATTGTATAAATAAATGCATGGATTACCGGGGTGTGGCAACGAGATAGCTGGTAGACGTCCGAAGAGGTAGCGCGAATCAGTCTGTCCTGACACTACTTCTCTCGTCGGATGTTGGTTATTTCAAGGATCGAGTGCTGATGAGCGGGAGGTCAAGGATAATCTTCATCAAACTCATCAAAGCTCGTAAGGAATGTTCACTGACGTGTATGTGAAAAAACCTTCGATAATTAGTTGTGTGGGATTTCCATCCTGTTAGTATCTACCTACTAATTAAATACCGGCGCGGTTTAATAAGGTAAATCCGATTACTGAACCAGCTAAAGAATATGGAAGAACGACAGTAATGACACAAGTTTAAAAGTTCCAGTCATGCAGCATGAACGTATGAGCGAATTTTCGTAAGTTATTGTACTATTTTATTTTAAATTGTTCTGAAATTTGGGCTTTTTGAGTGCAAATAAATTCATAACTATTGTTTTTATGACAAAAAAAAGTATTATAATTAGTAATCTGCCATTCAAAAGAGATTTTGGATTTTTAACTTTGTTGGTTTTTGAACAAAGGAGAAATAAAATGAATGACGCGCGTCCTAAACCTGACCACATCAATGCCGTTATGCCGCTAATAGCACTTCAACCTTAAAACAATTATTCTCGTCTTGTTTTGGAAAAAAAAACCTTGGATATTCTGGATTCGCCATCATGAGGGGAGTTATAGTCGATCCATTTAGGAGTTGCTCTGGCTACGATTCTCGACCAATTTTCCTCATTCTTTCAGCAAATATTTGTAGCAAATGATGCTATTGCAATGGCCCCAAAATGTTAAAAATCAAAAAAAATTTAATTGAAATCCGCATTCTGAAATTATTCTTAGAGTGTAACGCTCTTATAGATATATGTATCTGTCATTCCAGACGATAAATCTCCTTAGGATTGTGATAATAAACCCGTTCTTGCGCCGAAAAATCAAGCTTTCCCAAAGAAAGGATTTGTTCTTTGGCCAGCGCTTTTTGAGCTCATTAAATTGGTCAAATTCCACAAAATGTACTGAAAAAATTAATGTTTATATTTTTAGCAGAATATTGCTCAAATTGAGTTTAGTAACTATAAAAAAGAAAATTAAAAAATTTGTGAACCTACAAAATTATGCTAGAAAATGTACTTAAATTTCATTAAAATATGTTAAGAATGATTAAAACTACAAAAAAAGCCAAACATCCAAAACCTCTTCTTGAATAGAAGATTATTATACACAATACGATTTTTCACCATAAAATTAATAGTCAACAATTTCCTTGTACTTAAAAAGCTCTAATATCAAAACAATTTAACTTACACTTACAAAATATGATAATTTTCGAAAATTCGCTCTAACCATCATGTTGCTTTACTGGAACTTTTTTTTCTTCAATTAGGAATCCATTCGAGTTACGTAACGAACCTTGGGAATTTCAAATTTCTTATCCTTGGGGTAAATGGAAGGGATAATTCCGATAAATCATGATCTTTTGTTTAGATGTGCGAAAAACATTGGATTCATTATGTTCCTGTTTTGATCAGAATATTTGGTCTCCCCCTAGATCCATTGTCAGTAACTCATAATTTCAAAAATTTCATAATGATTGTGGGGGGGGGGGGGGGGGGGGGAGGTTGGATACCCATATTCTGTGATATTCCCAATCTTTTCCTACGTATATGTCATTGTTCGATTTCACAATGTAAAAGCAGTTCATATTTTATTATGGTTGTGGGAGAGGAGGGGTTGTTTGTTGTATACTTATTCATGTTAGGTAATTATGGATATAATGGATAGGTTACACCAGTAAAACATGTTCTATTCACTCTTCTCCCCAAAAATCATATTCATCATATACATAGGAAAGTCCCTTTAATGCATGCATTCCTTACTAATATGTTTATGATATTATACTATTTACGGGCTTTTACAATTTATTATAGACAAACGATTTGCGTAGAAGAGCCATCTAGTACAGAAATTATAAACCTTTGTGTAACAATTTGCAGCGTTTTTATTATATTTTAAACACGTTTGGATCCATTTTAATAGCCTAATTTCCTTCGAAAATTCATTAAATTGGATATTTGGCATAGACGTTCGAAAAAGGCTTTTGATTCAAATGTCAGCAGGTAATAAGAAAAGAAACGGGATCTTAGCTCACTCAGCTGATGAGGACGTCACGCCACCTTGTCATTGTGATTCACAGAACCAAAACTGCTCCATTTCAAGTATCAGTATCGTAAGTTATACGTGGACACGAAGTCAACATTTCGTGAATTTTCGGAACGAAGGCACATAATTTCATCATGGAGGACTGCCAAAAGTTGGACATGCTATTAGGTGGAAGTTTGACGTGAAATTATATGCTGGGGTAATATTATGGGTTGAGATGGAAGGTTGAAAAATCCAATCACTCTTCGAATAATCTTAAGAAAGCCTACAAAATGTTTTATTGGGATTCCGGTTTAATCTGTTGGTTCATGCTATTGAAATTTTTTATTTGTATGGTGTTTATCTATGAAATACCCTCAAAACTGGTTTTTAACAATATTTACCCAAATAAGAGTTCTTGGGGAGATTTTTTTAACGAGATGAATATCTCTTTTACGGTTGGGGGGGGGGGGGGGTGATCGACAGTTTATTCTTCTTTGAGATGAACACAGCAAATAATATTATTTGGCAGATTACATCAACTCGAAAAACATAAACATAAAATACACGCAATACACAAAACTAACAAGACAACACATGACCTCTTTCAATACTACTATCTAAATGTCCTCGAACGTCCTTTTTTTACTAAGTAGGTACTTCAAAACATTAGCGCACACTCAGCTGAGTTTAGTATAGCTTTTCATTCAAAATTCAACCGGGTTCCCATCAACAACGAATTCCACCGATTCCCGTTCCACGAAATTGTGATCATTTCTCTCACCTGTGGTATTCGCCAAAAACGTTCCTCGTTTCCTGTTTCAACCACCGCTAATACTAGTTTCAATTGTCACTCAGGCTGTGGGTCGGATGCTGCGCGCAAGCTTTCCTTTTATCGCATCCCAACCTGTCAATCACGGTTCGTTGCTCCGTGTAACTGCTGAGTTGTTTCGCACTCGATTATCTACCCTATCGTTTCGCAAATACAACCAGCGGCTGTAGGCTCTGTCTAGTGTACGACCTTTTAATTATTGTCTCGTTACGGCACTGAGACGAAGACACATGAAGAAGGCATAATTGTGGCTTTTCTTTATTCGGGCTTGAAGTTGCTGGAGAAAAGTATAGACTTTTTATTTTCTCAAGGCATGAAGGGACCAAGAAAAGCTGTGTAATCGGCTTGAAAAACTCAGTAACTTCCCCAACATATCCGAACCGAAGACCTGATGTTTACGAGTTGTATAAATGTATCTTTTTGAGTCTGACGGGCGGTAGTTGGTATTTTGTACCTCAGTGTTTATTTCTGCTAGTAGTAGTTAACAATAAAAATTTTATGTACATACTTTTCGCAGGAGTCCGTCATCACCAGCAAGTCGAGTTCCAAGGGCGAGCACTTTTCATGTAAGGATATCATCATCAGTGATGATCATCAATGATGTTGTTCTTACATCGAAAGCGCTTCCCTCGGTACTCGATTCACTATTGACTCCTCCAAAAGGCGTTTAATGATAATTCATGTATACATGTACACACACAATCTCTTTAATCAATCGGCTAATCCCTTCCACTCACAAAAATCCAAATCATAGTATTAAAAGGCTGTATAAGGAGGGAGCCGATTTTGAGTGATCAGCTGATCGCGTCATAGATATAAAGCTAATATAAAACTGAGTGTCATTATTGTAAGAAGAATACAAAAGTGAACCTCGTGATAAATCACTTGCAAGAACATAATCAAGCTGATTACCAATAAAGAAAAATCTGCAAATTTAAATATTCAGCCTTAAATTTTTGATTAACATTTATAAATCACGTGTAATTGTAGAGTGGTGCAGGTATAAACTATAATCCTTCATTGCAGGATGTACTGTTGTGAAAAATAAACCACCCTATTGTACACCCAACACAGGACATTTAAATTTCCAAGTCGAATTGAGAATTTTGCAAACCAATTTGACAATTTTTCAAACCGAATTGAGAACTTTCCAAACCAAATTAAGACATTTCCAAACTAGAAAGAGATTCTTACATTAGAAATTTATCGAATTGGTTCGGAAAATTCTCAGTTGGGAACGGTAAATTCCCAAACTGGTTTGGAAAATTCTCAATTTGGTTTGAAAAGTTCTTAATTCGACTTGGAAATTATGTATATTAGATATCTAAACTTAATAGTCTATTAGTCTTCTAATTTCAGCTGCCATTACCTTAAATTCCCTTAAACGTCAAAACATGAAGGAATTCATACTTTTATTTATTTATTACAATTCACGGGATAATTTAAATCCCTATACTAAAACTAAAATACAATCATCCTAAGTGAGAACATATTCACACGAAATAGAAATAACATAGCAACTGTAATAAAGACAATGAGGAGATAATAACCATAATTCAGTGTATAATATAATAGATTTATACAGGGAAAGCTACATTTTTAATTGAGTGTTCACTTGGGAGGTTGGGAGGGTTTTCAACTAGTACCTATAAACAACATGGATCAACATGAAGATAACCTGAAGAATTGTTGTTGAATTGTTGTTTTAATCGTACAGTCGTATTTCTCTGTTTCAATAAAATAATGAAAACCATGGACGTGATTTGTGAAACGCATAACAACCTTCGGATTTGCATATGAACAGTAGGTTGAGGCGAATCCCCAATGGCCCCCTCTTTTTCGTTTATTCAGAAACCCTGAGGGTGGAAGGAGAGGGATGGTGTTGTTGGTATAGAGACATTAGACCAGTCCAGGTATATAGGGGGTGTTCGAGGGGCCGCGCCCCGCCCTGCGTGTAGCGATCATTAGCGCTCCTTTGCATTAAGGGTGGAAAGTGGTGATGGAAGTGGAAGGTAAGCAGTGAGCACACTCCGCTCTAGATAAGCGACTCCATTGCGAGGAAGAGGTGCTCCCGACCGCCGACAGGTCTCACTATCAAACGAACGTTTCTACCTCGGATATCAAGGTGGGATTTCCAGCGTCCCACTTATCTCTACTGCTGGGTTTAGAGTATTACTCTTGAGTATTACTTCTGAAAACCTCTTCAGTACTAAAAGAGAAATTGAAAAACCCCTTTCGTTTGTTGGTTTGTTTAACATGCTATGATCTCTGATTTTTGCTTCACTAATGAACCATGGTATCAGGGCTATGCTTTGAATGTAATGTGTTAAAAACGGAAGTTAGTGAAAAACGTTGTCTATTTCCACGAAAAATAAAGCTACAATCTTAAATCGATGTCGAAGGTTAGGTCATCATCAGTAACAAACAATAAGTGTTGTTATTGTTATTTTTTGTTACTGATGATGGCCTAACCGTCGAAATCTTTTTAACATTGTAACTCTTTATTTTTCGTGGAAATAGACAACGTTTTTCACTAACTTCCGTTTTGCAATGGGTTTCCACAACTTCGTCGCGAGTGATTTAGATCGTGTCTAATGTATTAGTACCGCTACATGTTTTCGTATCAAATAATGCATTATTACTATATGTTGGACGTTATCGTGCCCTTGAATACAATTACGACTATAAACATATGCTCCAGGCGAGATCGATTACTATTATAATATCAAGCCAAGATTGTGATTAAAATCTATCCCAAAATATGGAAAATAAAAAAGTCAAGATTTCAGTCTTGCTGCATAACCATTAAAGCCAATTTTCGTAATTTTAAAGACTATATTAACAAATATCAATGTTTTGATTTTCAATTTGAGAATTTTGTTCGCAGAGATGTTGTTTTCTAGCAAATTTATGGAGAAAAAGGTTTTCTAAGTAATATTCTGTTATGCGAGTAGAAACAATGTTTATAAGGGGTTTAAATTTTTTTCCACCATAGAACATCTTGATTTTTTTAAACTTGTAACAGACAGACTTTTTAGCACCGTTTGAAATAAACCTGGACCAAATTTCAAAACAAACTTTTAAAATATTGAAAATGATCACTGCGGTATCGTGTCTAATCATCGGGAATTATTCCAAGAAGTAACAAATGGAGAGTACCCGTAAATTCTTCCAAATCTAAAAAGTGCTTCTTTACATATAAGTATAAATACGAGAAATCTCCTATCAAACGAACATATCTGAAGAAGGCACGGTCAAATACCTCGGCGGAAAACTCGATAGAAAGCTCATCTGTAAAGCCCATATCTCAAACTTGGTTCAAAGAGTACGTTCCCGCATAGCCCAACTTCGATTCCTCCTACAACCAACGTGCACTCTTAGTTATACCTGAAAAGGAGGATATTCCTATCAGTAATACGCTCCATATGGATGCACAGCTGCGGAATCTGGGCTTCTGCATGTGACTCCCAAATTTAAAGGATACAGACCTTGCAAAATAGAACCCTCCGCCTAATTCCAAATGCACCATGCAACCTATATACGGAATTCCGACATTCACAAAGACCTGGAAATTCCAGAAGTAAAAGATGTTATAAGAAAATCAAGTACTTAGTCGCTTATTCTCCAGCGTTATTGACTATTCCAACCAAATTTTCGCACAGGTAGCACTGGAAATCTAACTAACCCGCTCAAACGTTTCGACGTCCTACGTACCAGCTCAACGTCAAAAAATAAAGTGGCATTGTGACTTATCACAGTGACTATTCTGTTATCTTATTGTGGTGAAGTCTTTTAATAAAAAGGACCTCTGTATCATGTTTTTTCTAAAATTTGAACATGCACAACTACAATGTGATCCTTATTAAAATAAAGTTGAAAATTATTAAAATAATGATAATAATAATAACAATTTATAATGATGGCTCGGACCCGCCCACCATGACGGCTTCCATTGTCACCTGCACATTGCTGAACAGGTAGCAGAATCAGAGAACGTAATCGTCAAAGAGGACGACCAGATCTCCTAGGACTCCCTATCCATCACATTTAGTCTGTTTCTTCTTTGTTCCGTTGTTCTTCAAATGTTTATTTTAGCCTTCACAATGAAATGTATCGTCTTTGTAGTTACTGTAGTTTGATGATTGTATACGATAGTGTCAAAATTGACTGGTTTGGGAATTTCGGTTAGTTTGTCGAAAAATATTTGTCTCTTAGGACTCCCTGCCCATCCCATTTTAGTCTTTGTTTCTTCTTTGTTCTGTTGTTCTTCAAATTTTTATTTTAGCATTCTCAATGAAATGTATCTCTTGGTAGTTACCCGATGAGTGTGTAATACGATACTGTCAAAATAGAATGGTTTGGAAATTTCGGTGTTTGTCTTTTTTTTTTCACTCCATGATCATATGTTCTAAATCTTCCCTTTTCCATTATAGTATGTCCTAAATCGTCCACTAATCCACATGTCTCGCAGATCTGTTGATTCTGCCACTTTAATCTTGAAAAGAAATGCTCTACAAACCCCTGCGTTCAGTCTCAGCCTTAATATATTCTTCAATTCTCGTCTTGAGAGTAATGATTGACTATTACAAAATTATTTGGTAGACAACATCGTTACATTTTTCAAATAGCCGTACCGCTTGCCGAGCTATTAAATCCACCTCCTCATTTACAATCATCCTTGAATGTCTTCTTACACACGCAGAAAAAATCTGGAGACAAAAACACGGCATCGTGACAGCCGCATACCTCCTGATTCCATACAAACATGGAGTAGGTAGATGATATTCGTGACATCTGGTGTCGAGCAATCGATGCTCGAGAGAAAGCCCTACCTAATGGTCGGATAATTTCTGAAGATGGTGTGATGCTCACAAATTCAGCCAAAAGTCCTGACTATTATTATCGAATGACAAAATAAAAAAAAAGTCCAGTCATGCAGCATGACCCCATGAGCGAATTTTTGAAGAAATCTTCGACATTTCAGTAGCTATTGATCGTGTGGAGAAATTTTAGTTTATGATTTTGATAGACAAACATGGAATGAAATTTTAAACAAGCACCTACTACCTACGTTTTAAACAGCATGGTTCTAGGATTGGTTATACAGGGATACTTCCATAAGAGTAGTTCAATCTGAATTTGGACAATGTTTCATGCAAATATTACCGATTTTTAACACTAGCGAACGGCATTATTTCGATTTTTGACTGATTTTTCAACTTTGAAATTATTGAAAACTTGATACATATTCTTATAGGAAAGTTTACGCTGATTCCGAATATACCACATGTTAGTATGCTGAAAAAATTATTTCGCACAACAAATCGCAAAAAACAGGCTATTTTGAAATTTTTGACTACATTTTTGGAAATTTCAACCCGAAAATGTAATCCGATCATGCTGGCCAACGAACTTGAACTTTCGTTTTGTGTCCTTAACATTTTAAAATTTGTTTGAAGTTTCTAGCACAATTCTACGGACAGTTATCGTCTGGAATGACACATACATACATATATACATACATACATACATACATATATACATACATATATACATACATACATACATAAAAAAAATGCGTTAAACTTCAGAATATGATTCAGAATAGCCTGAAACGGATTTCTGCATAAAATGTTTTCAAAAATTCACATTCTACAAATTTTGAGGCGAGAGCAATAGCTTAATTTTCTTCAAAAATTCGCTAAAATCAGTTACTGTCGTGTAATAGGTAAATGGGAAAATAATTATGGAATCGTTTGTGATAAACAATAAGATGGAACACCGGGGGAATGAATAAAAAATGTGAGGTAGGTAAGTATACAATAAGTAGGTAACAAAAAACTGGGGGGCTCTTGTATTACATATAAATTATTGATCATTTACTTCATTTTTTACCGCTTGTTTATTAATTGCATAACCAAAGAAAGAGAGTTAATAACGGAAAAGCTCAAGAATCCGGGCTGTATCTAAAATCAGGGACGTCGCCGAAACGGAATGAAATGGTCGTAGCGATGGATACGCCACCTATTGTTCGGAGTAACATACATATATGCGAAAACACACGAAGCCCGTATGTGCGTTGAGATTATACTGGGAAGAAAAGAGGACCGAGGGAATGTTGTATCTCCGAACCTCCACACTGAGGACGACAGCTGTTTGTCGACATTCCACTTCGATAGGGTTTTTTTTCTTGGAGCACGGGAAGTTTTATTAGACTGTCCCCCCCCCCCCCCCCGCGAAATGCACGTATAATTGGAAATTTTATTTCTTGGAGTTGAACATGTTATTTATCCCTGCTAGGTATGTATTACACTTGAGTGGTTAGTTTCTCTCACAAAACTTTTAGTGGCTGGCATGACTCTTCGAGGAATTCTCTTCATGCAGATAAATTTAGAAATTACGTGGTGCTTTAAGGCTTACTTTAACCAAAAACTAATTTAATGGAGTTAAGCCAAACTTAAACGTACCCATAACAAATTAAACATTACTACAAAAAAAAGAAAAAAAAGAAAAAAAAAAAAAAAAACTAAATACCTAATGTATCGTTGCCCTTGTGGTGTATTAATCTTTCTATATCCTGGGGATTCGAACCTGCAAATATAGTAGTCTGTGATATCGAAGCGTTGCTTGAATTACAAAGAATTTTGAATTTCAGGCCTTTAAACAACAGGGTTTTTCTCTCTATAGGTCCGGAAACGAACACCACCGGTGGTCTAAATCAATTCATTGAAGTAAAAAACAGAAGACACCATTGATTTGCGTCTTATTTCATTTTTCGAACTTTTAAAAGTGATCTATCGAATTTGAGGCATTAGAGCACTCAATTCGGATTCTCGATAGGAAACAAACTGCGTCTCTAAGTTTATTCCGTTTATTTTAAACGTTTTTTAAATTTATTTTTAGCGAATTTTTGAAGAAAATTAAGCTATTGCTCTCGCCTCAAAATTTGTAGAATGTGAATTTTTGAAAAAATTTTATGCAGAAATCCGTTTCAGACTATTCTGAATCTTATTCTGAAGTTTAACGCATTTTTTTATGTATGTATGTATATATGTATGTATGTATGTGTCATTCCAGACGATAACTGTCCGTAGAATTGTGCTAGAAACTTCAAACAAATTTTAAAATGTTAAGGACACAAAACGAAAGTGGCCGTGGCCGCGAAAGTGGTTCGTTGGCCAGCATGATCGGATTACATCTTCAGGTTGAAATTGTCAAAAATGTAGTCAAACATTTCAAAATAGCCTGTTTTTTGCGATTTGTTGTGCAAAATAATTTTTTCAGCATACTAACATGTGGTATATTCGGAATCAGCGTAAAATTTCCTATAAGAATATGTATCAAGTTTTCAAAAATTTCAAAGTTGAAAAATCAGTCAAAAATCGAAATAATGGCGTTCGCTAGTTGTAAAAATCGGTAATATTTGCATGAAACATTGTCCAAATTCAGATTGAACTACTCTTATGGAAGTAAGAGTACCTCCTAATTATTTTTAATAATTTGATTCCATATTTGTCTATCAAAATCATAAACTAAAATTTCTCTACACGATCAATAGCGACTGAAATGTCGAAGATTTCTTCAAAAAATCGCTCATGGGGCCATGCTGCATGACTGGACTGGACAGATCACCCACACCTCCCCTCCCGCACACAAAATCTCGAGCTTCTGCGCTAAGCAAGTGTCTGAGTAAGACGGGTATGGCACTAGTAGTGTTGACCACTATTCGGTCCCTCCTTAGAAGTTGGGGTACGAATGGGCCCACCGGACACAAGTCCTGAAGGAAACCACGCAGACCAGTGATCTCTCCCTGCCATTGCTCATGCCAGATGGAATCGGCTTTATGTTGCATGTAGGAGATTTGATCCTCAATGCGTATAGGCAGAGTTATCACCTGTGACTCTCCTCACAAGGGCATAAACACACTTGTTGCCATGAATACCCACATGTCTTGGCACCCACATAAAAGTTGTGGTTGAGCCCGATTGGTGTACGGTACACGTAGGAGATTTGATCCTCAATGCGTAAAGGCAACATTTCGATGGATTTTTCACCAATGACTATCCTTGCAAGGGCATCTGCACTCTCATTGCCATAAATACCCACATAGCTCGGCACCCACATAAAAGTTATGGTTGAACCCAATGTGGTGGCTTGGTGTACCGATACACGTAGGCCTTGTATTAGGGGATCATCAGAATATGAGTCCCTGATGGCCTCGATGTTACTTAATGAATCGCTACAGATCACATAATTCTCAACTCCCAACAACTGGCAGTTTCGAACAGCCAGTTTCACTGCCCACAGTTCTGCTGTGAACACAGACGCGACAGTTGGTAAGCGTCTAGTGACTTGGAAGTTGGGGCTCCATAAAGTATAAACGTCTTGATTCTCCAATTGTTATTTTATAGATTAATTTCAATCATCTAAAGTTTAAACGTCTTGATTCTCCATTTGTTATTTTATAGATTCATTTCAATCAGTTGATGTTCAGATATTGTTAAACCTATTTTGTATTTCCTCGGAACATCGAATTACCAAGTCTAAACCTTGCCTCGGAATGCCCTGCATAAATTAGTTCGACTGGATTTATTTCACGTTTCAAAGCTCTTGAACCCTTTCCAACATTGCACTTTGGCAGTTGTTGAACGCAGGATTTCATTAGAGCTCCGAGATAAACGTAGAGCTCAAACACTACAAAAGAGTCTTTTCGCTAATTCATTTTGGACGATCGAAGCTCTCAGCCATGCTAATTTGTAACTTGATGGACTTTAAACTCTGGCTTTCGATTGAAATACCTCCGTGGATATAAACTATGAACTTTTGCACCTTGAATAGAACTATGTACTTTTCATTTATACCTTTAAATAGTTTTAAACTCTGGCTTTCGATTGAAATACCTCCGTGGATATAAACTATGAACTTATGCATCTTGAATAGAACTATGTACTTTTCATTTATACCTTTTCTGAATAGTCAAAGTTTTACCGATGGTGGTAACCGTCAGAGCAAGTTACGATACCCTATACCTAATGGAAAACTTCTACCGCAAGTTTGAAACTTCTTTTCGATAATCCGCTTTTCGATGCTGAAAGTGCTATTAGGTGATTTAATTCCAAAATGTACTTGGTTTCATTTTTAAAGTGTCTGGCAAGTTGGGTATGTGGCACCCACCCTTACTCATACCCATAACGTCGTATATACTACAGAAATACATCAATAGGTAATATTTATTATTTATTAATGTAAAGTTCCGTTACACTAGAGCGATCTGTGAAGAAATTGTGAATAGATGGCTTTTAAGGATAAGGGTTGTCCGTTTGCGCTGTTGTTATCAATAATAATGAATATTATCGAACCGAATATAATGATATTCACAAAACACTATACAGGTCTTGACCTACATATTCTCTAAGAACATAATGAAAGTCTACTCATAATTGTCAAACTTTAGCTTGGGACGGATAGTAAGGCCAATACTAGCACATCAGAAATCATATAAAATTTGCGAGCCCAATGTGTGTTTCATTTAAATAATAACAAAATCGGATGAAAATCTTCAACAATTTCAATTCTATTTTCCAATAAGTAATCATATCGAAGATTCATTAATTTGTTTTTACAGAATTCACGAACGTTAAAGCGGCTTGTTGGATTTGCGAGGGCCATGTAGGATCTAACCTGTACCATTCATAAAATTCGAATCAAAATTTGCCTAACAGATAGCTGATTTAGTTAATAGTTTTGTTTCTGCATCAAATTACACGTGAGCCCAAGCGCAGTCGTCATGGCAGATCCATTCACAGTGAAATACATATGCAAGAACTTTGACTCCATTATTCAACTAATCTCCGATTTTGAATGGTTTTGGCTCACTATACTATCCTAGGTTTCTTGGCAGGTCATACAGGTGTAAATCCCCCCCCCCCCCCCCCCCCCCCGCCCTGTTGAGCTGACCACCTAACGACTAATAAATTTCTCAACCCTCAAAATTATGGATAATTATGAATATGGATTCTTCTGAGCAATCGTGACGGAGTGACACCTAATATCGCGAAATCCGGCAGTGTTTTAGCGTTAAATCATTAAACAAAAATTTTCTGGAGATTCACATACCCACTATTCCTTAAGGGAGAGAAACATAGTTGTGTTTTGTAGTGTTTTATCCATTTCCAGATCGGATCAAGCCTTATCTAAGGCGTACCCCTCATTCTAAAAAATTTTAGAAGATTGGAGACAGATATACTCGTACCTATGACGGGATATTCGGGGGTTTGGTGTGGCCTCAACAGTTTTTGTAGTGTTTTCTCTATTTCTTGATAGGATCTAAACTGATTTCAGTGACACTAATCAATTCAAGTCCGGGGGACTTTACTATGCAATATATGATCGACCGGTAGAGGTGTATACCTATCTGCTTTGGATGAAAATTAAGAAATATGACCTTGATCGCTATGATCGTTATACAACTAGACGAATGCAAAATAAGCTAAACTAGCGTGACTCGTTCCCAGTGGAAAGGACAACGTAGACAAAATATGTATGAATAATAAATATCTCTTCGGATAAACATCTCGTCTTCAAGTGTGTTTCCTGCACAATGACTCCTGAAGATATGACACCTTGAAATATTAATGTGACAAGAATATTTTTGAAAAATTGTAGTTGTTGCTAAATTATGAACGTTTACAAAATAATGGTTTTGCAAAATGCTCATGGATGCACTTTCAAGTTTTCACTAACTTAAATCTCTTCAATTTATATGTTCATAACATTCCCGTAAATTTATCAACTGCATCTCAAATTATTGAAAGCATGTGCATGTCAAGGTTCGCTGTCCTGAATAGATTTATTATTTCTCTGCCTGTAGCATTTGTGCTATAAAGTTTATTCTTGCTATTTATCTGCATGATCCTGCTTGCATGAACATGCAGCTTACAAATCTGCCTCGTATCTACCACTCTTGTGTGTACAGTATAGGCAACTTTAGAATTATGAAAATGTTTGAATCCTTGATGATAAAAACTAATTACGTTTTTCAGTGGAAGTCAAGATGGTGCGTCGTTCGCAAGATCTCACCAGTTGCAGGTAATGTTGGATTCGGTATAATGAAACCTAATGGAAAAGAGGTAAACTTCAAGAAGTATCACATCTCATAAACATTAGTCAAGTTCGGGGGGAAGTATTGCTTACACGCCCACTGAATCGTGAACCTATCAATTAGTTGATGACAATTTTTTTAAACACAGAATGTGATTTTACTCATGGCTTCTCCAATCGAAAACGAAACTTTTTGTGTTAACGAAAATTTGTTGCATATATGTGTTGCGTTTAAGTGTGACGAAAATGTGTTGCAACAATTTACTGATGATTTCCCCTTACAACCGATTCGTTGCTAGAGAAACAGTACTTCGTCATTTTTCATCCCACAAAATTCGTTGAACATTCGTTCGAAAGCTCTCGATTTATCCAACCAGATTATGTGAACTACTACGAAGTGCGTGGCCAACAAGCTGAGTTAGGGAATGTTTATATGAATAATTGTTTACACGCAGGTTACCATTCTCAATAATTGATATTGTGAACATGATTTCAACCGCTTGTTAATTTCTGATTTTCATGTTATATGAATAAATGACGAGGAGGTTTCAAATATGGCGATGGTGATAAATAAATAAAACTTGACATCTAGTGGTAAGATACAAAGCAAAATCTGAGTCATTGTTATGTTCGGGTTTCACAAGTTTATGTGAAACGCGTGAGCTAAAACACATTCTGTGTTTCAATAATTTCTTTCGTAGTATGTAAAAAAAATGTAACCGGGGGGTCAAGGGGGCTGGCCCCCTGGCGAGGCGCGGAGCGCCGAGTTTTTCATAATCTTTATTATTACAACTATGTTCACGTGTAGTAACATCACTTTGGTGTCAATATATCCCGTTCCGAATTGTCTGACGTGCCTATAAGAAAGACACAAACGGGTGATCATTGGTTTTTCTTCCAATGAGCCAGTACATCTAAATGAATTTGAGATTTATTTCCTTCGCTAGTGACGTTCTACAAAAGTCCGACTGTTCCTGGAGACTAATTTCAATATCCGATGCGTAATAAATAATCATGCCTGAAATTTATCGAACTTCAGTATAGTTACATTATTATAGAGGTATTCATGAGAGACAATAAACGAATTCCGATTTGAGAGTTGTTGGACGGAAATGAGTGGTTTGTAGAACTATACTATCAGATAATGCATGAGCAAACGCTGAGATTATCAGAACCTAACAAAAAGAACAACAAACAGCGTTGCAACATATACAAGTTTGATATTATTTAATTAATCATAAATACACATTATTGGCCCCTTTAAACATAACAAGAGTTGAAATAATTAATAATAACTTAAATTAATAATGTATACATATTTATCACAGGTATAAATCGACATCGATCAAGGCACCCACGAATTTAAATTAATGAGATAAAATAGGACACCTAAGATTCTTATCAATAATAAAAATAAAAAATAGATCTTTGTGTTAAAATACATCTTGCAAGTTGACGAGGAAGAACGAAATTTGGACTGCCACCGGCGGGAAACGAACAGTTTTCTGCTCGCGAGTCGGCCACGCTTTCAGATGAGCCACCAAATTATGATATTCAAGATTAGAAGCACATCAACCTCTCGCGCGAGGAAGGGAATCAAGGTGTTTTTATTATTCGACGACGTTTTTCTTATAGAAAACAAACGGTGCAACCTTTAGTTTCACGATTCTTTGGGATTAACTTTATCATTGACAAGCAAAAAATCATCACTGTTACCTTGGACGTTCTCGAATTTTTAATATGTTGGCCCTTAATTACTACCCTTTAGGATTTATCAAAAGTGATGCCGATGTTACTGGCACATCTCCGGCCGATGTATGATTTTTGCGCCAAATGAACTTTGGTCCAGTAGTTTTGGAGAAAAACTCTGGAACGGGGACGGACGGACGGAGTTTTTTTTTTTTTTTTTTTTTCTTTTTCCAATTTTATTTACGCATCTTGAAACGTAAACCAACAAATTTTGAGGGGGGGTTAAACTTTTTTTTTTATTTACAAAGGTTTATTATTGGAAATAGTAAACCGAAACCGAATTTTCTACAAAATTAACATTATTTTTGTGTTTGACGTGAGTCTTGTAACTATAGTTATAGGTATAATAAGCTAAATTTTTCAACTAACGAGTACTTCACACTTTCGTGCGATTTCACGCCAATGAAAAAAATCGAATGTCGATTTTTCAATTTAGCCCATGCTTGTAAGGGTAAAAGCACCAATTGGAAAAAGAAAGACAAATCATTCAATTCTGCGTTCTACAAAAGTGTTCAAGAATAAAACTTCGTGAACAGTTTTGGACCTGACACCCAATGTTGACACATTTGTCTGCGAAAATTCCATATGTTGACATTAGCAGTTTTTGACACCAATTTAAATATTGACCCTTACTCAAGGCATAAACGAACAAAAGTGATTCAGAACATGTTAAAATATATTTCAAGAAGGTATGTGACATTTCAGAAAAGAAAGTAAGTAAATTTTTACCATACCTACCTAATTAAATTAAAGAGGAACAGATACAGAAACTGGGAACACAAATTTATCGGGATAGCCCCTGTAATATCTGGGCTTGGGCAGTTAGCATTTTGTGGTTTTATTGGGAGGCATAATTTCAGCCAATCTGTAAAAATGATAAGACACAGTGTAAGAATTCCAACGTAATTTTAAAATCCGCGTAGGTATCTACCTAATAGGTACCTTGTAGGTATGGGTCTAAAAACAAAGAGGTTCTGTTCCCACAACAATAACTACCAACCTAATGATTTGATAAAATAACTTTTCTATGCTAAAAAAAAAAAAAGTTGATGTCAATTTTACCATCAGACGATGTCAACTTAAGGTTCCACTTCGTTGAATTGAAAAATTCAAGCGTCCTGATCAAATCAACTGTTTCCCCTACTGTCAACATTAGGGACACTAAACTCCACTATTGAAATTTTGGGTATTAATGCTAGAGTCTTACTACCACCAAGATGCGGGACATCACATCACTTCACTGATTAAAACTTTTAGCTCTACACGACTAGAGTCTAAAAAGTTGATTTTTTATTAGAATTGTTTTCGATTTTTCAATTTACCTAGCAGTACACTTCGATTTCAAGATTCTCAAGAAGTTCTTTTTTGCATTGTATTTGGAGCAATGGACATAGACACTCATCAGTCGTTGTAGCCTTTAAAATATTTTTCATACGTTTCAAACTACTCTATGTTCTCTCTCCTTGAACTACAGGGTGGATTCGGATGTGTGTTAAAAAAGGTTTTTGGGTAGAACTACGAGTAGACCGAAAATGGAGTAAACCGCCGTCAATCGCTATTTTCTATCTAATCTGTTTGTGAGATGTAACGAGATTGGGAAACGCTGTGGAAATTAGGGATCATTTGAACGGAAAATGACAGGTTCATGCACTCAATGAAAATAACTCGTCTTTTAAAAATACCTGGTACCTTGCAGTTGGTAAAATCATGATTTGATGAGGGCTAGACTTCCAAACAGGTCTCTTTGAATTACCTTACCTAGGGTATTATTGTAACCTCCGATATTTTCCCAACTTCTCTCAAGTAAGTGAAAACCGCGAAAATCCTCCTATAGCGAAGCACCTGGTTATAGAACCTAAGAAATAGATATTGCATGATTTAAACGTTTGCCTACCCAGACGTCGAGAAGTCTATCCTTGCCATCCGCAAGCTTACTGAAGATTCGGACGGTCATTGTAACAAAACCGAAATCGTTCAAAAAACGTGAAATCCAAAAAGCAAGAGAACGTTTCAATTCCGGAAGGCAGAAATAGTTCAGTTTCCAACACGACTACAAGGCTTCCATAACTTCAATAGATACCTAGTAAGGAAATAAGATCTATCTCATATATTGAAAAAATGTAATATGTGACTCTATACCCGTACCGAGTAGGTCAGTATTCCGACAAAGTTGTAATACTATTTAGTTGGATGATTACACATACCTAGTCCTTTTCTCTTCAAACTTAAGAGTTTTAAAGATTAAAGGTTAAGATTAAATTGGGAAAGTATAAGCCGATTATGGTGCCTGAAACTCTTTTCCAATGAAAACACCGAGCAGTGAAGGTTCGAATTACTTATATTACCAGGTTCCAGAACCTATTAGTACTGTTTAACATTTGTTTCAATAATCTCACACGAAGTCTAAACAGGAGTGGAGGAGTAGAATAATATTACCAAGTCCTCCGAAATTGATGGCTATTTGATACCTCTGAAATAGTTTGTTCTCTCCCAAACCACCAAGTTCTTAGCCCATCTGCTAGCCCATCGTATTCTCTGCCAAGGTTCGACTAATAACAGTAATCGTATACCCGACAAATTACTCTACGTGATGCAACGGAGCTCCCGGCCCTTGACAATCTTGATAGCCGCCAGCCTTCCATTTAGTATCTGAGGTTCAGATTTGGGATGTTAATAACAATAATGCATTTTAATGTTGACGTTATAATGTTCTCAGTGTACAAGCAGCTCTACAGTTGTTTTTCGACGAACAAAGTTAGGAGTGTTTATGGAGTGATATAGGTAGTTTCCACTGTAATAAACGTAATTCAATATAATTCACTAGGACGAGTTAAGTTATAAGATTACATTGTTGATAATTTATACAGGAAATGAGAATTATTGGACTTCGTTATTTAAGCGGTCCTGCAGAGAAGAGACATCAAAGCAAAAGACATTTCCTAATTGGGTGTAAAGTTGGACGAAGGTTTTCCACAAGGTTCCAAATCCTACGTTTTTAAAAACATCCTTGTTTTCAGAAACAACTCACCCAGTTTTTTTTTTTTTTTTTTTTTTTTTTTTTTTTTTTTTTTTTTTTTTTTTTTTTTTGTCTGGGAATATAATTGCACTATATACTACAGCATTTTTTCGTATTTTATTTTAATATCAAAACCAACTGAAAAACCCCATGGAATAAATAAATTTAAAGTTCCAGTCATGCAGCATGATTGTGTGAGTGAATTTTCGTATATCAGTTAAATTGTTCTGAAAATGCAGGACTTTGAGTGAAAAGAAATCGTTAAATACAAATTTCATGGCAAAAAACTCGTTCTAAATAATATTCTGCAATTCAAAAAAGATTTTTTTTTGTTTTGCAGCCTTATCCATTTTTCGGCAAATATTCGATCGGGGAAACTAGTGATATCGACGCTTCCTTGGGCAGAATTAAATTGGCTCTAATGGCAGAAGTGGATGAGGTTTTGGGTGGTTCAGTGAAGAATATTGGGGTTGTAATTGATGGGAGGAATGAAGCCCGAGAAAAGATGCTATAGAAGAAAACGAGAGCTGCTCTATCAGCAGAAAAGGTAGTTGTGAAAAGGGTGTGCTGGAAAAAAGAAAATATTCGAGATGGCTAAATTGGGAGATTTTACTTAGGCATATCAGATCATGAAGGGAATTTTAGAATTTTATTTCGTGGATTGGGGGATTTAAAACACAGTTTCAAACTTCGCTTGGAGTTCTTGAAGGATGGACAGAGCAACCTTCTTACGAACAAGTATGATATCAAGGCAGAATGGGTGAAGTATTTTGGACATTTCTAAACCGGTCTGACACAGAGGAGGAAGCTGAAAATCATCTGCTGCCCTACGATATGATGAAGTAGATGTCGAGGAAAGAGATATTATCCGAGAAGTCATCGCATGCCTGAAGAATGACAAGGCTCGGTGTGGAAGGTGTTGCGGCTGAGTTCCCAAAACACTGAGGAAATGAACTTTCTGAAGAGTTGCCTCAGCTAATGTGAGACATTAGCACCATGTAAAAATGCCCCTGATAAGTGGGCATCTGCGGTACTCTGTCCTATCTACAAAAAATATGACAAGCTGATTTGTAGGAATTATAAAGGTATTGGACTCCTAAAACATGAAATCCTTTCAATAACAATCATCAAGAGGTTTTAGCGGATAGGGAGGTAGGAGAGAATCAATGTGGCTTTCGTGCAGGGCGCTCCACCACAGAATATATTCTCCTTCGGCAGATGCTATAAAAGGCATGTGAGTTCATTTTGGCGCTCCACCACCTCTTTGTTGGCTCTAAGCAAACATAAGACAAAATTAGTCACCCAGCCTTGTTTAAGGATCTCACTGATTTTGGAATCCCAAAGAAGCTTGTGAGGTTGGTGAAGATGAAAAAGAAAAACTCAAAGTGCCCAGTTGGAGTTCAGAGAGAGCTTTCTGAATCTTTTACTGTGAACTGTGGAATGAGGCAGGGTGATCAGGAAGCACCAGATCACTTCAATCTGTGCCTTCAAGGAGCAGGCAGGGGTATTAAGACAAGTCCTGGGTGCACAATCTATAATTGGCTAACATAGCATTTAGCTTATGCAGATGATGGAGATTGTTGAGCGGACTTTCCCAGTTTGGATGAAGCTCTCCAGGAATTTGAGGAAGCTGCATCACAGAGAGAGTTCATGGTTGATGAGCAAAAAACCATACATTTGCACAACATGCGAGCCCCTCCACCCCCTTCTGCTCCACACAACGCCTCCGTTGAATTATGTGGTCACCACTTTCCTGTCTACTGGAATTTAAATACCTCGGACCGTTGTGCAAGTAACAATGACATTTCTGCTGAAATAAAATCTAAATTGGCTGCGGGTAATCTGTGCTTCTGGGCAGTTCACAGATGGATCCGAAACGAGGGGCCTGTAAAGAGAATGGGAAACCAATTTGAGAATGTGTGAACGAAAGATTCTCCTGCGAATCTATGGTTCTTTGGATAGGGTATGTGGAACGAATGCATCATGAAAGAACTCCACTATGGTGAACTCGTACCACGATGTTCTACGATAAGCCAGGAGGTGACAGACGGATGAGGTGGGTTGATGACGTGGAGGCCAACCTAAGAAGTAATGGCGTCAGCTGTCACAGGATAGGGATGAATGGCATCAGATGATTGAGGAGGCCCAAGTTCTTTAAAATGCTGTTGCGCCTAGGAAGAAGAAGAAGAAGAACAATTTCTTTGCACTCAAATGCTTAAATTTCGAAACAGTTCAACGAAATATAATGCGATAATTTACGAAAATTCGCTCACACGATCATGTTGCATGACAGGTACTTTTTCGCATGTTTTAGGCTGGTTGAGAGTCAAACTGCAAATGCTACGGTCTGTACCCAACTTACCAGTCGTTTTAAGTTTAATAATCAATTAATAATCAATTTTCTGTGAGACAAATTTCTTTCTCGGAAGAAATCTAGCTTTGCTAGTTGTTTTCACTATGCTCCACCAATGCAACCCAAAAACAAAATTTCACAAAATTAGTCGGATTCAATTTATAGGTTTACCGTATGTGGGCCTGCAAATCTAACAGATTGCTGGGCTATTGATCACATTTGCATATTGCTCACATGTCACGTGTCTTCAACCAGATTGCTTTTGTGTCCTCTGAGCAAAAATGTACGGGGTATGTTTGAATTCATCTCATCAAAAGCGGAGCACGTATAAAGACCGGCCACAGCCCCTCTAGCTAGACCAGCGGCTTTCGATTTCTTTGTTTTTCTGACGTATGTGAGATACTTTTGGTGATGAGTTCACGATATTCCCTCACGAACTGACACAATCAAAAGGAGCTTCGCTTTCTCTTACGAACGCGAGCGTTGAACTCTACTCTAGTCTTGGATTCGTAGTCCTATGACCAAACCAAAAACATTATATACACTCTTCACCACATCCTACTCAAGGATACCACAATTTTTTCAAATAGAAAACTTGAGTACTAAGAAATTCAACAATATTATCGAATAAAAGTCTACATTTCTTGACCTGTGAAAACACGAGGTCACTAACCTTTCAATTCGTGCAAAGCCATTATTTTTTAAGATTGTGCAGCGATGTTATATGAAGTGTTAAACGTGACAGGCATTCGAAGAAATGCAAACGAGCGAGTAGTATGATTGTTTACTTCGCTACGAATGAACGCAGTGATTATTATAATTATGCTGTTAACTGCACTATTAGTATACTCATTGAGCAGTCCAATTAATATATCGTCTAACGATTATGTAAATATTGTAATTGTCGACTCCTCTCTCCCCAGCATCAGTTAACGTACTTGAATAGAAGAGTCCTTTGCTACAATGTATAAATTGAACTATGTATGTACCCTGTGTGTGTGTTCGGATTGTTAGGTTCTACATAATTTTCATCTGGCTGAAATGGGAGATTTCTATATAATTTTCAATTGGCTGAGATGGGAGATTACTTATTTACTACATAATGTATCATCCAAATATCAGGGTTATTAAAATGACCAGCCAAAATTGTTTAATTAAATTTGAAATTGTCATTAATTATGTAGGAAATCCATATCTTTGAGTTTGCGAACCGATCCAGTCATCTGGTCAAAAGGTAATTGTCAAACAATAGATAAGAAGTCTTGTGTTTTGCAAGCTCTCAATACGTTTTTTAAGGTACTAAACTCAAATTTTCAAAGTCCCGCCAAAATTTCGGCCGGTAAATTGTATCGGAAGTCAGCAAACTCTAAACGCGCGCTACAAACTAGGTTGGTCTGAAGAACATTCTTTGGTAGGTGCCTAGGACATAATTTGTGGGGAATAAGATTTTTTTTATTTATAATTTTTATTCATTCATTTGTTATTTAATATATTTTTATTTATAAATTTTCTATTTATAATAATGTATTTAATTATGATCTATGACTACTAGTGCTTGCGAGTCTACTTTAGAGGTAGCAGAAGCATTGTTTTCACTTTCGAGAGATGAAAAATGTTTTGTCTCCAAAATAGAAATTTCCAATCGCATTTTACGTTTTAGACAATTGTGAACAACTTTCGTTCCGTGTCGAGTGGAAAATTCAAGTGGAAATTCTGATTTTTGAGGACAAAATTTTTTGCGTCTTCAATCACGAATACGAAGATTTCCTACCTTCGGTAGTGAGGAAGCGAAAATGTAGGTACTGAGCTTTTTAAAAAAGTCTCCTAAATGTTCCTATTAATGGATTATCCGGTTCACCATTTGACAGGACAATAAATTAATCATCATACATGTGAACGGAAAAGCTTTAACAAAACCTCGTGTATCTCTGACGTGAAAGGATAGTTGAAATGAGGTCTTTCGTGTTAAGATAAGGTTAGCCAACGTTGGGTGTTAAGTGTTGGGTCCCCGCAGGCGAATTCGCTCTTGGTTATTTCCGCGGTGCGGGAGTTCAAAGCAAAGCTTGTTCGGGGGAACCGTCCCGACTTTCGGGGGAAGTACAAGCTGGCAACTTCAATTAAACAACTTCTCCCACCCCACCAACATTAGTGACTAAACCCACGGGGAGGCTATTTAAGTTGGAGTAAATAGAATATAACGAGGGAATGTCGGGTTGGAATTCGTTGAAAAGGCATCAGCGAATCCAATGTACCTTCCTTCCCTCTGCCAAGTCGAACTGAGCAGGTGAAGAGAAGGAAACCATTGGACTTCTGGAAACCTTTGTAATACTGTTCTAACTGTTTGTAATGAGCTGTTCTAAGTACATGTATTGTTCTAAGAACATCTAAGTATCCACATGAGCTGTTCTAAGTACATGAGCTTTTCTAATTAACTACATGAACTATTGTTCTAGGTACTGAACTGATCGAAATACTGTTCTAGGAACATTACTTGTTCTATCTACCTACACGAACAACTGTTCAAAGTACGGTGCTATTCTTGTACATGAACTGTTCTAAGAACATAACTGCTATATCCACCTACACGAACAACTGCTTAAAGTGACTAATAATCTTCTAATGTTCTATGTCGTAATAGTTAATGTACTATTCTCTGTACATGAACAGTTCTAAGTAACTACATGAACAGCACTGTAGTTTTAGAATATGGCTCTGTGGTCTGGGTGCCAGAGATTTATACGTTCAACTAGAGAGGGTTCCACTGAATTTTATTCGATTCGTAATTATATTGCAGACGTTTTATTTTTATTCAAATTGTTTAATGCTGGATTGTCCCTCTCTCCTTGCTAACCTCCAACTGTGGGTGCCTCGCTGAGCCTCTCGATCAAATGTCCCATTAAACATCGTTCCCATCGTTTAACTACTTGTTCCATCGTTTAACTACTTGTTCCATCGTCCCATGAGTTGCCTGCCATGCGAAGTTAATGTGATTCTTAATTATCTTCCATTTCTTTTCGCTGATTCGATTGAGCCAGTAAGAAAGCAAACTTTGACTGTCATTTCTCAGTGAAAATTAACCCTGGAATGTCCCGGCTAAATTTCCAACACTTAACTACCCGGTGGGGTGTGTCAAACCCCAACTTTGAAAAATGTTAGAAAATTCCAAAATAACTTACACTTGAATCAAATTTTATTTTTATTTTGTTATCGTATGTGTAAAGAACCAAGAAGTAGGTACCTAAACGCATGAAGAAAAAAGTTATAGTAAGAAAAACCTCAAGCTCTGAAGAAAAAAATAATAGCAGAAAGGTACCTCATTGTAACAAAATTTCAATATAAAATTAGCACATTTTCATTTAAAAACAAAAATAAATAAATAAAATCTACAAAACAATTTTCTGAGATTAGTTTGATACCACTTACAAAACCCAAGAACTAGAATTAAAAAGTAACATAAAATTGGCACCAAGCAAGCAATAGGATCAACATTCTCAACAATTTGAAGATCTATGATGATCACAAAAGGAACATCGAACTAGTTTCTCCAAAATGTCACTTTTGACGCTTCTTCATCGGAGGCAAGTTCTTATAACTTGATATTATCTTCCGTGTTTGAATTTTCCGCCAAAATATACATCTTCTTCCTCCAACTGTTCCAACATGGTTCTGATGTCTTCAGGATCCGAAAACTTGCGTTTTTCAGCCATTTCTAACGATGAGCCAATAACAAAACTGTGGGAACGCCCACAAAAATAACACTTGCTATAGAGAAAATCACTAGCGGTTAACTCCCCGGTGGGGTTTGTCAAACCCCAGGCACAAGAAAGTACTACACTACACAGAAGTCTTAAACGTACTAAACTGGAAAAAGGCTGAAGCCTTTAAGGAAGAAGTGGGGGGTGATATAGAAAGGGGCGAGAAGAGCCAGACGTGCGGGATTCAACATGATAAACTGACTTCAAATCGCGATTGGGGTTTGACAAACCCCACGGGGCATTCCACGGCGATTTGTATAGTGTTCAGTTGCTATTGTAATTTATATTATTTTTTCTACTATTACAAGAATTATTTAAGGCACAGCCCACTATTTTTTTCTTCTACTAAATCTTTTTTTTTACAATTGGTACTTGTTACCGTATTTTCAAATTAAAAAAAAAAAAAATTCTACCTACCTACATGACCTGATTGAAATACGTGAGCTGTTATACGTACATGAATTATTTTAAGTTCATGAACTGTTCTAAATGCAAGTAGGTACTGATCTAAGTACATCAACTTATCTAACTACACGTTCAATTTTACGGGGGTGGATCAAATATAAACGAGAACTTATTTTTCTTATTTATTTATTGCACAAGGTTATTTTTTTTTAGATATCATTTTTCCACGTAATCACGAAGCTTTGCAACAATTTTTTTCCCCAGCGTTTGGTGAAAGGTCCAAGCCAATAGCGCATAAAAAATGTTACCGCAGTATCATCTTCAAAACGACAACCTCTCAAAGCAGGGGGGGTGTCTCCCAGAATAAATTCTCCAATTTTTCTCTTGTTCGGATTGCTATGTGCAGTCTGGCTTTGTCATTAATAAATGCCTATCGCTGAATATAGTTTAAATCTCCCTGTAGGTGTCCTCTTAGTTGACGTCATAACAATGCCCTATTTATCTCGATATCACGTCCGTAATGTTCGCTACCGTAATTGGCATCGCGTGATTTGGTCATTACACTTCAACAAAAGGAACACCACGGTCTTTGTTTCCTACGGCTTCTGCGAAATAAAAGTAGAAGGCGGCCGCATTGTTGTTCTGCCCGTTGGTTTTCTTTTGAAACTTACTTCGTTACTCTCCAGCCACATCCTGTGGGTCTCCTATCCCGGGGCTCACCTGCTCCTCCGACCTCCCCCTCCACCGTCATGTCTTAATTTCAACGGTGATTCTCTATCAGATGCTTCAGGTCAGCGGAAAATGGCCAACCTGTTGCAATAACGCCAAATCTTGAGATTGTCTGGGTAAGATTCGATGACAACTCGATCTAGTTCATATCGAGAGCTTAACCTTCCGTTGGTAACATAAAAAAACTAACACTAATGGTAACACTGGGTCTAATAGACCCAGTACACATAAAATTTAATTTCGGAAAAATTAAATGGTTGCAAACATTTAAATTTTTACCAGTCATTATGAGCCGCTCAGCTACGCTAGTTGGGGAGTGAGGGGAAGAGTGTTTTTTTAATAATCAAACTAAACTACATAATAACTATAACTATACATTAATTTAACTGATAACTGACTAATCAATTATTAACCTAACTAATCCAAGTATTTGGTCTACTTGATTTGTGCACTTTACATGTAACAAATTATATATTTTTCTAATGATAATGTGTAAGTGGACCTGAACTCTTTGTAATAATCATTGATTTAATACAATAAACAACTTACTACTACTACTACTACTACATTACATGTAACAAGTATGTGATAGAATTGTTTTAGAATTGTTCCTAGAATTACCATAGTACTTCTGATATATGTTTCTAGATCCCTTATGATGCTGTAGAGCGAAAGTACTCGAATGAGCAGAATAAACTTTACGAGGAACATCCAATAAAATTTCCTCCCCTCACCTCCCAACCAATTAAATTTATTATATGCTAACGACATTACAACATCCCTAGCGATTTGGTCGTTAACACAAGAATATTTTATCTTTCATTTTTCACTATTTTCAATCTAATTGCATTAGTAAAACCATTTACGGAAATTCGGTAGAAGCCAGTCGGAAATTGAACATTTTCTCTGTTATTGTGGGTTAGAAAGTTCCGGCGATAATTTGTTGAATTTTTCGTGAGAAAATACGTAGGGAGCAACCATTATTACGCCATTCAAAAATTGTTTCCAAACGTGGAACTTCGCTATATTTTGAAAGTGGTTTGCGCTTTCAATGAGCGGTTAATCTCATTCGATTCAGCTTGCTGACAATATCCCAAATCCACAAATTTAACGATTTATGTATTGAATATACTTGAAACGTGCAATTATATATTTAGTTATATATTTAGCACTCAACTCCCTGCTGTCAAGTTCAAGTGCGCAACTATTAGGACATTGGCACATTAAAACAACCACCTCTGAATAACCTGCTGCTGCACATCGAACCTGAAGGGAGGATAACCCTGTCACTCCTACTCCCAATATCTTAAGACGCAAAACGTTATTCCCTTAGTAAGCCATTTGTGATTCTCAGTTTATTTCAATATTATAATATGTGTGTATTTACAAAAACCACCAAAAGCGTTGGAATCTAGAATCCGTATTAAAATAGCATAAATGGAGTTGCACGAGAAAATTTTTTGAAAATGTCCGTTCTAAAATATTTGTTATATCTAATTTTGACACGTCATGCGAACATTTTTGAAAATCAGATTAATTCTAATGCTAATATAACTAGCAATAAATGAATAAATAAATACAATAAAGTTTGTGTGCGTTGATGATATTGCATCTGAAAACTATGGAGGCATTCAGTGTTTTGTCCTCAAATCTGCGTTGAAACTCGACCTGGTTGCTCGCATGCTCGCTATATATACATGTAGACGTAGTAGCTTCCGTGTACACTTCTGATAAGATCTTCCAAGAGGTAAATTAATTTCTCACATCCAGAACATTGTGTTACCTACACGCCCAGGCCCAGATGATGCAGGACTGTGACCTTATATGTACCCACTTCTCTGGTTTCTGATGTTCTGTGGTCATGTCAGTGTCATACAGACTCATATATTTGGGAAGTTCCAGCAAATAAATTTTCATAGATATTATATAAGTTCCCCTTATTACTTGAGGCCTTGAAAGAACAATCAGAGATTCGAGTTCAAAATGAGTTAATGAAATAAATAGACCACTGTGGATAGACATAGTATATAAACATAGAAATTGGTGTTTTTTCCTCAAATACCTATAGCTATTTTGACAAAATTCACGTTAGTTAGTTTTCTTTAGATGGGTAGGAATGGTACCTCCTCTCAGATTTGTATGGTGTAAGTTTGATTTATTTATTTTATTTTTTTTTTTTAACACTAAAATTCAAGAGTTTTGCAAAATTCATACCACTTACTACCACCACTACTACTTACTTCCATGTTACTAATAAAAGCACATATACCTAGTCTTGCCTTCTGCTTCTCTAGAAAGCCTTGTAAAATGACATCGATAATTTATATTTTACCAGGAAATTACCCTTAGGATTTGTTTGAATGTAATGCATCTTTATATTGGTTGACCGTATGATGAACTCTCAAGAGTAAGAAGTTGGAAGCAAGACAAGACGAGACAAAGCGAAAACGGTCAGCCTTTCACTGACCTCAACGGTTTCATCGCAAACGATGAAAACTATTGTGATATTCGTTGTACCTGTCTTATTAGAGGGACCTATTGTGGTTTCCAAGAAATAGATAGCTGGCCGGAGAGTAGCTTGGGTATGAATGGGAAAATCTTGCCACGTCTGCCTTCAGGTCTGTGGTTAGCCTCCAATCTTAATCCGACCATAGCTAACAAACAGATTCCTATACCTACTTAGTAAGTATTTGTAGGTACATCAAGCTACTGTTTAGCTACAAATGTAAACTGGTCCAGGCGCTATTAATTATCAAGGAAAACGTCACAGGGAGTTCATCCTTAACAAAACTGTATCTATTAAATGCTCTGTTAGTAAGTATAATGGCAGTTTTTCTTGAGATTTTGTGTTGGGAATGAAACCTGATTGCTCAAAGGATTTAAAAAAGAAAAAAACCATATAATTCTTCCAATGGAAAATTAACAGAAAATTAACCAGGATTCTTATAATCCAACGTTTCGGTATATTTGTATGCTGTCTTCATTGCTTAAAAAAGCCCCCTGGACCCCCAGTTACCTCTATTTAGATACTTCGAATGAAATTATGAAATACAGAATGTGATTTAGCTCTCGCGTTTCACATAAACCCGTGAAACCCGCATATAAGAATGACTCAAATTTGCGGCGTATCTTATCACTACTATGTTATCAAGTTGATTTATTTATTTATCAGCAGCGCCATATTTGAAACCTCCTCTTCATAAGCTCTCATTTGAGCCCTCACAAGAAAAATGCATATTTTACACCCCCCCCCCCCCCCCTCCCCCCCCCTTACTGGTTTGGGGTCCGAAGGCGCCATACTTAAAACCTCCTCGTCTAAGCTTTTATTTATACATATTTTAACATGAATGATCAGAAATTAACAAGCGGTTGCAATCATGTTCACAGTTTCTATTATCGAGAATGATCACCTGTGTGCAAACAATTATTCGTATAACCATGCTCATAACTCAGCTTGTTGGACACGCACTTCGCAGTAGTTAGCGATAATATGGTTGGATAAATCGAGAGCTTTCGAACAAATGGTCAACGAATTTTGCGGTATGAAAAATGACGAGTACCATTTCCCTAGCAGCGACTCGGTTGTAAGCGGAAATCATCAGTAAATTGTTGCAACACATTTTCGTTACACAAAACGCAACACATTTTTGTTTACACAAAACGTTTCGTTTTGGTTGGAGATCCCAAGGCTAAAACACATTTTGTGTTAAAATAAAACCCCAGAGATTTTCTGATAAGCATTAAATGGGTGAAAAATAAACTTACTAATGGACAAACAATAGCCAAAAACAATTTTTTTGAACAGCTGTTAGGCAGGATGGTACGGCTTGCAAAACTGATGGATGGCCTGATACAGAAAATTTTTGAATTGAACAAATTTCTAATGTACCAACGCCACACGCTATGCATTGCGCTTCGCGATGTATTGGGTGTGGTTTGCAGGTATACAAACATTCATTATCGGAAGTATACTTACCCAAATTTCCTCTGCAGATTTGCCTCTTCAATTATTCGGTACTAAGCTGATTTGGCTCCTTGATATACCTAACATTATCACCTTGCAAGGGACTATAGAAGACGATGTCCTTGCTATAAGTTTACGTAATGATCTAAACGGACGTATTAAGGGAAACCTATAAGTAAGTGCTGTATTCAGAGATGATATTATGGTTTATAATATTTCTTCACTAAATCGAGCAGTCGTTCTGCCGAACTTGTCATTTGCGCGGCTTGGATGAGTTGGTTTTCATGATGTTTCGCAACCTATGTGTATGTAACGAAGCGTGTATCCAGAACATCTCAGAAGGGTTAATGAGGGGGAAATCGACCCAGTGAAATGTGAAGTCAAGTGCAATAACGTCACAGCTTTCCAACGAATGGTGTACACTTTTTGTGGGATGCAGTGGCGGCCGGTGGTCTGCAAAAGGAGTGGGGCACAAAAATATAATTTACCTATTTGACAGTCAAGAAGAGCATTGAGGTTTTCAGTGTGTGTGAATTAACTTTGACCTAAACACATGATACATAAATCCCACTTGGGTCATGTAATGCCTTGGGCAACTGTTATGAAAGAATATGGCTACTAAATAATAATCAATCTTTATAATTAAATATTATTGATAAATTAAATATAAATTAATTAGATAAATAAATTAAATTAAAAATACTATCTTATAGGTACCTACTTACTAAGTATCTGATAATTTTTAGAATGGACTATATTATTATGAAAAGCACTAAAAATTATCAAGGCTTCGATTTTATTGCACTAGTGAACTACTTAGGAGAAATAATTCTGAAGGAATATTAAGGAACTCGATTTAAATTATGATGAAATGATAGAATGTGACGTCAGACTTCAATCAAAAATCGGATATTTCAAGAGGCTATAGAAATGTTGTCTAACCCCACAACCACCACTCACTTATGTACAACCTTTTTCTTTAATGCAACATATCCAGAATGATCAATATTCTACTGAAAATATTGATTTGAGTTGTTTTCGTTGCAATTTATATTTTGATATGTGAGCTAGTAAGTGAAATGTTCAGATTAATAAATTAACTACACAGACCGCTGATCTATAAAGCAAGCTGATCTACACACCCTAATATTCAAGACACGAACGCTCAAGATTAGTAGGTACATTGGAGTGATAAACTGTAATTACAGACCAGATCACTAACGTTTCGTTCTGAAAAGCAGTTCTTAGCAAGCTTTTATCAATTGGCAATACAATCTATGTAGCATGGATTAATATGCCCCTACATAGAAAACTCATAGATCAGATCGATGGACAGACAAAAGCCAGTAACCAGGGCTTGCCAACGGGGAGGCGACTGCTATAAGCCCCACCCCTGTCCGCCCCTCCACCCGACCATGCAGACAGGCATTGATGCAGAATGCACATAGATCCGTGTAACAATCTAAAGAGAGAGAGACAACAAAGCAGTGAACACCATGTGCACAGATAAAGGATCAAATTGGAAAACATTATTCAATAGAAGAGTTTCCTTGAGGGGCCCAACATATACGTAAAAGTTGCTTGGTGATAGGCTAGGGCTATATGGAAAGTGTTCAAAGGCAGTACAATGCAGTTCAGCCAATTTTTGGGCAGTTAGGGAAAAGCCGCTTGAATGAGCTGGCGACTTTGAGCAATAGGCTGAAGAAGGTCACAGTAGTATGGAGCATTTATTGTGCAACGATTTTCAATTGGACAGCAAAACTTGAGAATTCCACGAAAAAGCATTTCTCTTCTCTACATTTTTCTTCAATATGTAAATTACTGTATAGCATACTGCTATACTTTATAAGCAAAATCAATACGCCTGTCTTTCAGACTTGCAAACCTTTCAATCACTTTTGTATTGAAATTTTCAAGATTGTGAATCATATCCTTCTCAATGGAAAGCATCATAAGAGCATTCAATCTATCCTGAGTCATTGTAGACCGAGCATATGTTTTTACTCTCTTGAGAGTGGAGAAACATCTTTCTGCTTCAGCAGAGCTGATGGGCATTGTGACGAGTACAGTAAGTATTTTAACTGATTCAGAATAAGTGGCCAACAAATTATTATTGTCCAAAAATTTCAAAAACGGTAAAGCTCCAGTGAATATTTTGAAATCGTCCCTTTTGTAAATAGTAATAAGTTCCGTTTTAAGTTTTCTTCCTTCAAGGAAGGGATACGCAAGAATGGTCGCATCAAAATCCTCAATTGGAAATACTTTGGAATAAGAGGGAAATTCACTGAAGCTGAAAAGTCTGGAAGACGATAAATGGCCAGTGAAGCAATACCTAGTTCTGGCTTGGTTAATAATTATATCACATACTTCAACAGCTATGCATAACCGATCAGTAATGATGTTTTCTACTCGTCTTTTCTTTGGCATTTCAATAGCTACATCTAGGGGAGTCACCAACTCTCTGTGAGAATAAATTTGTTCTGAATATTGATCTCTAATTTTTTTTATTGCTAAATTGAAATCCTCAATATTTTTTCGGGCAAGAACTGGGTCACAGTTTACTGTTTGCATTTGGTTATATGAAGTGTCTACATGTGGCATCAACGTATGAAAAGTCGTTAACCAATAACAAAAAGTTTCATCCTGCAATTTTGACAAAAGTCCCTCAGCTTCTCTAACTGTTGTACCCTCAAAATCACTCGACTCACAGATGTTCTGAAAACATTCTATTAGTATATCCTTATACTCAAAAACAGTTTGTACAAGCCGGGAGTTGAAATTCCACCTTGTACCAGATGGGCGTGGTATTCTACGACTGTTGACTATTGAGCCTAAAACTTTATTCCTTTGTGGGGAGCGAGAGAAAAAACTAGAGAACCCTGTCAAATTTAGAAAAAACCTACGAACTACAGGGACACTAGAGGCAGCCTGTAGCATAATCAAATTTAATTTATGAGCATAACAGTGAACGAAACTAGCATTTGGATAGCTTTCTCGAACTCTTTTCTGTACCCCACTATTGCACCCACTCATAACAGCAGCCCCATCATATGTCTGGCAAACTAACTTTGACTTATCATTGCCGATAACGTCATTCAATTCATTGATAATAATTGAAGACAACGTTTCAGAGTTACAAGCGGGAGGGTTGTGAAGAGCAAAAAAGCGTTCTTTCACTTGATTTTCAATCAAATATCTATTGGTAAATTATAGTGAATTGAATTTTGCAAGAACAATCTGTTGTCTCATCTGCTTCAATGGATAAATATTTAGCCCTAGCACTTTCTAGTTTTATAGCATCTTGACACACATGAAATATACAGTCAAGTAGCTCATTTTGTATGGTTTTGGAGGTGCCTTTGAACACTGTAGCATTTTCCAAATGTGACCTCAAAATGTCGTCAGTTTTTTCTGATTTTGTTACTAAGCCCAGAAAAATTCCTCGGTTCAATGAACTATCTCTCTCGTCGTGGCCTTTTAATCCAATTTCATAAAGACCACAAAACTTGATGCAATCTATAATTTCAGAAAGTATATATCGATTTCTGTCAACTTGCTCATTGTGTTTCTTGATAGCAAGTTGATGAGCAGAATCTAGCTGTGTAGCTATGTTAGCTCGACCAATCAAAGCTAATTCTGTAATGTTATTGAGATGTTTTTTATTAGATTCGTGAGATTTAATCCGATCTGTCAGATGTTTCAAATCTGACACTCCATTCTGAGTCCATAACCCATCCCCACCTAATATTAAGCAAGGAAAACAAAACAGAGTATTTTTTCTAGGGCACCCAGTGATCCATTCGTATTTGCTATAAATTTCAGGGTTGAATTTACGAGTTCCCTTCCCATTTTTAGCAACTTGTGTTAATTTCAAGTGAGGGGTGTCTCTCCCCAAACTTTTAATAAACACCCTCTCTTCATAATTACGATCTGTAGAGGATTTTGATTGTAAATTCGCCACAGTGTTTGACTCGGGTGGAAACATTGCTATCAAGTTCCAATAATGTAAGTAAAAATAAAGTTAATATAGGTCTATGTACAAACGACAATGTGGAATAAAATGTAAGGAAACTAATCTTAAGTAGAAACTTACGTAAGCAACAATTAAGTTAATATATACGTACAAACGATAATGTGGAATAAAATTTGAAGGCAACTTATCTTGTTCCAAATTGTCCTTTTTCCATCAAGATCGAGCGCCAGGTGCTGTTGTTGAGTATTAGAATCTACCTATCTTTATTCAAAGGCAAGGCGTGAATAATACAGGAACTGGGAATGAATTAGTGAAATATGAACACATTTCTACATTTAAAACAGCAGAATAAGTATAAGTAGGATCCTAGGTTTTAGAATACGAAAGTAAGGCTAAACTATGATCTTACTACCTACACTTTAGAAGGTTGTTGTAGTTTTCCACAGTGGTGGTGCAAATTGAACTCTTAGCATGGAGTGACCAGAAGAAATCAGTATGGCTAATGGAATAAACCGAAACTCCTCTAGTGGAAGCCATTCATGACGTAAATTTCATTCTACGGTCTTTAGAAAAGTGGAAACCCTGCCTGGGGCATGGCCCCGAAAAATCATCAGAATACTTTTTCACTGTTAGATGGATCTTAAACCTTCTTGGATGGAGCGTAAACCTATTCCTTCTAGCATCCACCTTGGAGCCACAGCATGGAGCTACAGACTGCGCTTCTCGTTCTAATTTGAAACGATGAGTTTTGATTGTAAAGTCTTCGTTCCAGTTTGTTACTTTTTTCCCAAATGTCCCGATGCCCCCCCTCACCGGCCGCCCCTGGTGGGATGGGAAATCAGGAAGTAATATTCCCCCTAGGAACGATTGGTTATACGTGAACTATAATAAAAAATGTATAGATTAGTGGTCAGGATGCTCGCAAGCTCGTATGTCAACACGAGCTTGCGTACGAGTCCGCAAACCCGGGAGACATTTTCATGTTTCGGATACTATATTCGCCTTCGCAGTAAGCCAGCCAGATGATACTTCGATAATGATGATACAGATGATACAGTAAGTAAGCCAGCACATTATATTTCGATAATGAATACTGCTCTCTTAAAGAATACCTCTAATATTGAGTACAGAAGATACAAAACCTCCCAATTTCTTGTACAAGAGTCTACTGTAGCACTTGAGGTTATGAAATATTGGTTTCATTTGGTTTTGGTCATTGACCTGGCTGCGCGACTGGACATCAAATAATGAGGGTTGGTGGTTAAATGGAAGTGAGAACTCTTTTTTAGAACAGATGATTTCCTGATTTCCAAAAAATGTATTCTTAGTGGATTGCTGGGTTTTGATTTTACCTTATGTTCTTTTATACAATTGAGAGCTTTAAGCGGTGTGTAGGTCGTTCCTCTACACTTCGTAATTATCTTGTCTACATAATCTGTGTTTCCTCGACTTAATCGTTGTTGATAAAGTCCTCGGCGATTATCCTGTTTTGAGTTGTGCAATAGGATGTTAAAACCCACCTTGTTTAAAGTGGAAAACGTGCAAATGGGACTGAAAGAGGGAGAGGGAAGGGTTTTGACCTGAAAGGCCTTAGGTAACGAGGAGGCCCATTGAGGTCTCTTCCCATAGAATTGGATCAAGGCTCCAAATGAGTCCGGTTGCGTGTGGTCTGAGGGAAACGAGAGGAAGACGCGTCTTTGAAGCTTCGGCATCGCTGGCGCATCTCTCTGCCTTCACACCCTTCGTCCTTTTCATCATTTCTCCATTCTCACCCTCTCCGATTCTCCTTCCACCTCCCATATTCCTTTCTTCGGTGATGATCGCCACGAAATTTCCTCACTCCTCCACGAACAGGTCTTTTCCTGAGGGTGGAATCCGAGAGGTTTTTCTTTCTAAGCGTTTGAATGGAAGGCCATCCCACTACGAGTAGGCAGGTACATCACTAGCCCTCTTCTCGGATTGCACGGAAAGCCCTTAACATCATCTAAACGGCTTGTTCACACGTCCGCAATAACTTGTGAAACGTATATTACGTGTAGCGAAGTACAAAAGAAGCGCTCATGTTCCGTAATTATTCATAGCAGCACATAGTCAGACCTGTAGAGAGGGTGGGAGCACTGGTGCCCGGGCTTCATAAGAGGGTCTGGATTTTCTTTAAAAAAAATATATTAAATATAAAAAATCGAAAATAAGGAGGTAGAGAGATTGATTGATTGATTGATTTATTTATTTAGTTATTTAGCCACCAGGAAGGATTAGGGCGATAAGGCCCTCTCTTCCATCCTTCCTGGATGATAATGTACATAAATTTCCTCTTACAATCGTTCACAATACTTAATTATACAATATAATAATCTTACAAAAAAAAATTATAGATTTGAAAAAAAAAGTAAAATTTCATCTCTACAATATAGATTAACTCAACTATTATGATTTTATTACCTAGTTTAGTAATTGATATATTTAAAATTAATTATTGAAAATTTCCACAAAATTACATAGAATATCAAGACATTGGTTCAATTTTATTTCAGACATCAGATTCTGTTTAATATTTCCCTAACAAAATCTTCTTAAGTGCGTCTCGAAATGTATCCGTTTTTTGTTCAAGTTTGAACATATCAATCAGTTCATTATGAACTCTACTACCTTGCACAATGAAAGATCTTTTGTAGATAGCAGTTCGATGGATAGGAATTTGCATAAGTTTTTCCTTGTTCCTAGTATCTTTAGAATGCAACTGCGCCATAAATACAAATCTATCATATAGGTACTTCGGTTTTTGAAATTTCAATACTTTGAATACCATCGTCGCAATTTGTAACTTTTTTCGTTCGACTATCTTTAGCCAACCTAGAGCTTTGTAATGATGAGTTACATGATCGTCTAGCTTTAACTTAAGGACAAATCTGACTATTGCATTCTGCGCCTTTTGTAGTCTTGTTACATTTGCAGCATTGAGGTCACAAAGGGCAACAGGCGCATAATCTAGTATTGGAAGTATGAGGGATTGGGCGAGTTGTTTTCTAACATGCATGGGGAAATCGCTAGCTATTCTTCTTAATTGATAAATATTTCTGAAAATAGAATTGCACATCGAGTCAACTTGAGCATCCCATGACATGTTACTTTGAATTAAAATCCCTAGGTTCTTAATGTTATCGACGTATTCTAGGGGTGTTGAGCCATACATAACTTGGTCAATGGTCATAAGTGGTCAAACCTTGACAAAAGTTTTGGGTAACCCAACACAATGGCTTTGGTTTTACTTTCGTTGACTTTCATACCGTGTTCAGAGCACCACCTTGCAAGTTTCCCAAGTTTGAGATTCATACAAGTTACGGTTTCATTAATGTCGCTTACCGCACATGATCGATAGATCTGTAAATCGTCAGCGTACATCATATGCTGCGTTTCCTGGGAGAAAATGCCCGACAGGGTTTTGACATATAATATAAACAACAGTGCAGAAAGTACAGAGCCCTGAGGGCATCCAGAGAGAGAGATTGTTTTCTTTGGTACACTTATACCTTTTTCATTTTATTTATTTATTTATAATATTTATGTACTTATTGTTAATTATTCGTGTTAGTATTAACCATTGTTAATATTCCTTCATCTTATTGTGATAGTTCCTATTCGACTATACATTATTTTTCCATGGCATTGCATGCACATAGTCTCAAGGTTTGAATAAATATTTCATTGTTTTTAACTATTGAGTTAATGACATTGTAAAAAGTGTAAATCTTTTCAATACCGTTCAATCCATTCATATTTTATTATTGTTTTATCGCATTACCCTCGTATTTGATTCAGTATTTAATTCGTTTTCTTATTGTTAATATTTCCATTTGCATGTTAATATCGCTACTAGTATATATTACCGATTCTTAATAATTAATTGTAAGCTTCGATTCCTTATAATAATGTTCTGTGTAGTTGTGGTAATGTTTCTCTTCTTGTTGCTTACTACTTTAATCACTCTTGTTCAGTTTTAGTTAATTCCTAGATTAATGATCTTCTTTATGTACGAAGGTTTTTCAAATTTGAATAGGTTCTCACTGTCTCCTTTGATTATTATCTCGATTAGATGTAACTTTAAAAGGTTACATCATCTACCATTGTTCCCCAAACCGATTAATCTATATTATTATTACTACATATTTTTAATAGTGATAATTAACTGTTGAATGTACATCTTCTATTTCTAAACTATTGAAACATAGTAATCATATCGCCTACGACGTTTTCCTTCTTGCTATAAGCGGAGTTCTCTGAATTAATTATTACTACCACTGTAAACGTTCTGGTCTTATATTCAACTATCGAAACCAGCAAACGCTTGTGTTCGGGCCGTAAATCTTTAATCAATACACCTTCAACATTCTTGTCAGCAACCCAGTGAGGGAACGCAATAAACTATGTACCTAACTTTAATTACCCCAATCGGATTTTTCCTCTCCAAAAACAAGAACCCGAACGACGAGAATATGTGAAAATTAACTTAGTACGGCGTTAAGTGATGCTTGACAAGTTTCCAACCCCTTTAAAGGTCATTACGGCGTTACCTGCCCCTCCGTCGACCATTTTTCATTGCCGGTTACGGAATGAAAATGAATGTACCGAATCCGGTGGCCGTGTTAACCCCCATGCACTGCCCGGGTTATTGAAATCGGCGAGTCACTCTCACAACGCTTCTCCCGTCCTAACAGCAGATTTACATTATAAAAACACACGACCCCGGCGACCCGACACGGGATTTTCAGTGGACTTTACAAGGACCTATTCCTAAAAGAGAGAGGGAAAAAAAAAAAATGTTTAAACCCCCTATCCAGCCGAAGGTTGATGTGGAAGTTGCTCACAACATTATTTCTGCCAACTTTTGCCCAGCCCTTAGGACTCGAAGCTCTTACTCTTTTCAAAGCCCATTTTTCCTTCTTTTTTTCTTCGTTTTTTCACTCACTCAAGTTAACCCCGACTCCTTCAACTCTTTGATAGTATTATTGTCCCAGCTATGACTGCCGTAATGGTCGGCTGTTTCCTGTTTTTAGCGACTCTTTTTTTCCTCTCTTTATAATGCATTTTTCTCCCCCATTGATTTTTCCCTCGGGGGCAACCGCTCGAAAGAGCCTCGCAGAAACGCTAATCGATACCATAACCGAGTCGTTTATTTCTTTGACAAGAAACGATTAAGAAAATAGATGTATCATCTTTTTCAGAAGGGGGTTCCCCCTCCCCCACAAGAATTTCCTTTCAGTACCCACTACGGCATTTGAATATATTTTCTCTCCTTTTGTGCCCTCTCAAAGACAAAAAAAGAGATTGGGAGAAACTCCCGGGCGGCTCATGCCGAAATCGTTTTGCAACCGTTGTTTTCCCCAAGTTCGTGATTGCCTTGATGTCCCAATCCAACATGGTTTAGAATAAGAATCAGGCAGCATGAGCCAGATTGGAAACACCGATTGCATCCTAGTCGTGAAAGGTTAAAGAGACGTTACCGACACACAAGCTTCCTGCCCAATGAATTATTGAACCGTTGGAGATTTAAGCCGTGGAAGCTTTAACCGGTTAATTCTTTGTTCAATTGGCAATTAAACATGTGTTGAGAACATCATTACGGTTTGTAATAAGAATATAATATGTTTTAAAATTCCATTCATTGGAAATATACCTTAAGCAATTTAAAATTGTTTAAACTGGAAAACGTAGTAATTTATCAATCAAAACTTCATTATTTCTGTATTGATAAGCACTATGAGGGGCGAAAGCCCTATGTACAATAAATTATTCTTACTTACTTACTTCTACAAAGATCACTGGTCCACAGAAAATTACCCATTAAACTGTTTCTATTGTTCATTAAAGAAATATAACTGAATGATGAAGAAATTTAGACAGATAAATAGATTGGACTTATAGTTTCTAATATTTCGAGCAAATTTTGATCACAGAAAACGAGAATAGAAATGATTTTGTCTACCCTGGTGGCGTCTAAGAGTCTGCCAAGATGAGTGTGGCACAAAATAAAGAATTGAATTGAATCCCGTACTAGATCCCTGAAACTTCCATTGATATTGATGACGTGGGACCAAATTATATGAGATGCGAGTTGACATTTTGATTTTCGAAGAACTCAAATTTTTTCGTCCTGTAAAGGAATCAAAATCAAGAAGAATCAAAGCTCTTTTGTAACTTTGGACGAATCAAAAGTAAAATAAAACGAAAGGCCTTTTGTTGTATTCAAACAATTAAAAAGTTCCAGTCATGCAGCATGATAGTACGAGCGAATTGTCGTAAAGTATCGTATGTATGTTGTATTGTTTTGGAATTTGTACTCTTTGAGTGTAAAGAAATTGTTAACAATACACTTTGTGGCAAAATAACTTGTTCTAAATCGCAGTCTGCTGGTCAAGCTGTGATTTTGGATTTCATGCATCTGTTGCAGTTTTTATCGATTTGCAGCGCATAATAGTGAAATTTGATAAACGTCTTTTGCGTTATATTCTACCAAAAAAAAGTATATTTAATGAGTGTAGTCAATTTGTAATTTTTAGTAATTTTTCAGCATATATATATAAATTTGGATATGATTGATAAGTAGAAAGATATAGTGACAAAAACCTCTGTTAAAAGGGAAAAATACCTCAATATTTCGGCGACTTGCCGTGATCACGAGTAGAAAGATAGTGTGAGGACAGGTTGAAGCATCTTCCTGGCGTCATTTTTCATCCCACAAAATTCGCTGACCATTCGTTCGAAAGCTCTTAATTTATCCAACCAGATTATGTAATTACTGAAAGTGTGTGGTCAACAAGCTGAGTTATGAGCATGGTTATATGAATAATTGTTTACTTACAAGCGATCATTCACAATAATTGATATTGTGAACATGATAGCAACCGCTGTTAATTTATGTTAATTCATGTTAAAATATGAATAAATGAAAGCTTGTGACGAGGATGGGGGGGGGGGGGGGGGGGGGCTGTAAGATATGCATTTTTCGTGTGAGGGCTCAAATGGATGCTTATGACGAGTAGTAGGCTTCAAATATGGCGCTGGCGATGAATAAATAAAACAACTTGACATTTAGTGATAAGATACACCGCAAAATCTGAGTCATTCTTATATGCGGATTTCACGGGTTTATGTGAAATGCGTGAGCTAAAATACATTCTGTGTTTCAATAATTTCATTCGAAGTATGTGAATACTGATAGAGGAAACCAGGGATCCAGGCGAGGCGTAGTGCCAAGCTATTATTCATTTATTTATTGATTTATTTTATATATTTTTTGTATTCAAACAATTTATCGTGCTCAGGAAATGGCGCCCAATAAACTCAATAAACTATAAACACATACGAACAGCGTTAAATTCCTGGAATTGTTTCAGAATGCTCAAAACCGATTCCCATGAAGAAAAAGTTGAGGGAAAATTGATTTGTGATTTTCGAGCCATAGCTTCATTTTCAACGAAAATTTGATAAACGGAGCAATGTGCGTGCGGTCGTATCGGATGATGGAAAGTGGCCTAACTGCGGTTTAACAAAAACAGAATAAGAAAATTAAAAAAAATGACGTCATATAGGAGCACTCTCGCCCCGTTGTACGACTCGTAGGGAACCTCACCGACCTGCACTTATGACGTCAATTTATTTTCTTCCTATCGGTTTTTTTACCAAACATTTTGGACTTTTGGGGTGGTAATTTGTAACCGTGAGTTTTCAAGGGCGCAGAACCCAAATATTAGATGAAAAATTATAAATTCCAACTTACGGAAGTTGCCACATTCTTGATTGATTTGGGAGGACGATTGTTCATTTATAGAGAGGAAACCCTTTTTTTCTGATAAATACTCGAGAGGGTTTAAAACTGTGGTGAAAAGATATTCAGTTAGGGACGGGAAAGGCATTCAAACAGCGATTGTGTGCCTCCCAGCACAGAAGACAAACAGCCGTCAGGGTGAAGCGGAGAGCGCCGCGCCGAAGCGGTCGAGCGGGGGGTCGAAGTCATAATTACGCTACTACTGTTTACTATGCCGCTGTTTACACGCTCGGGAAAGAGGGCATCGGTATATTTCGACCGTTTCCGACTGTACAAATCTCCGTTTCCCGTCTCCCAAGTTACGAATTCCAAACCCCCGCTACGAATGGTGACAGAGGGGATTTTATTCGCAATTGTTCAACGGCTGGAGGTCAGAGAGCATCGAATTAATCAGTGGGAAAAATCTCGGAGGCAAATTCAATTTCCACACCCAACATTCTATTCATCTCAGAGATCATTGTGTCAGTTTGCCGTCGTGTTTAGTTTCAAGACGTTTTTGTAAATGTCAAGTGGAATCAGATTTTTTTACCCTCCCAATGAACCCAGATGGATGGTGTGTAATTATTGGTTGCAATGAACAAAAATAACTTCACACTATCTTGTTTGTGGAAAATGAAGCTATTGCAATGGTTCTAAAAATTCTGAAATGGAATGTTTAAACATTTTCCTCATAGAAATCCGTTTAGAGGCATTCTGAAACGATTTCTGAATTTTAACGCTTTTTCATACGTATTTATGAGGTTATATATATATATATATATATATATATATATATATATATATATATATATATATACATATGTTTGTGTGTGTGTCCTTCCGAACGATAACTTTCCTTAGGATTGGGATAAAAATTCCCTTCTTGTGCCAAAAAATCGAGCTTTTCAAACGAAAGGATGAGTTCGTTGGCCAGCATTTTTTGAGCAAATTAAATTGGTCATATTTCGAAAAACTTACCCAAAAAATCACTAAAAACGGGTAAAATCTACAAAAAATTGTTAAATTCATGTTTCCTGCATAAGTTTATTAAAAATGAACTAGAACATTAAAAAATTCAAAGACAAATTTTTGCTGAAAAATGTTCTTAAATTTCATTAACATTTGCCATAACAATTGACAAAACTGTACAAAAGTAGCGGAAAATCCAAAATCTTGTTTGATTCGCAGAATATTACCTATTTAGAACGAGTTTTTTCGCCATAAAATTGGTAGTAAACAATTTATTTTTATCAGTGTTCATTTATTCAAAACAATTCAACGTAATACAGTACGAAAATTTAAGAAAATTCGCTCATCTGCTTTCTTCTTATTTTCATCATATATCGCATCGTTGTTAATTACGAAATGGATTCATGTTAATGTAGAACAGCACTTTTTCATATCTTTCTCTGTCTAGGAGTCACTTGAACCCTTTTCACTGCAAGTCAGTTCTGCCTCTAGATAAAGTAGCCCTGCCTGATAATTTTCTTTCTGATGAAGAGAACTTGGAGAAGCGTTCTAACGTTTTCCTGCCTCAGGTATTAAGTGGCCGCTGACACTGAGATTTATCACTTTACTATCCGCGAACAAGAGGCTGTTTGCGGAGTGGGAACTTGCATTAGCGCGAGGTCTGGTGGCCTTCTGAGGTTTAGCTTGCGGCGCGTTTCAAGGTAGAGATGACGTCAGCTTCGGTTATAACAGCACACTTTTAGGGAAGGTGTCGGTGAACTCGCTTCAATCTACTCGCGCCATTGTCAAGTGCGTTATTTGTTTGTTTTCCAGAGGCCATTCCACTATGAAGCTCCTACCAGACGGCGTCTTACAATGTTATTTTAAGCCTTTATTCCAAAACTTTGTTAATCTTGACGACTGTCTGCTTTTGGCATTCATCGATAGCAATCTTTTATTAAGACATCTTTGATTTACGAAGTGGAATGTCAGTTTTGAAATTCTTTATGTCTTTTCAGGGGAAACGTCCGTGAAGCTATAGCAAAAATGAAATCGAAACTCTCGTGGCAGTTAATTATCCAACTATGCAATTAGTAGGTAGCTGTTTTGGCGTCGTATCACTTTCACTTCTGTTCACTAGTTGGTTAGTCATGCGATTAATCATACGCCAAGATTCCATTAAATGGAGAATTCTATGATTGTTGAAAAGCTTGGGAGACGTGAAGATTCACTTGGTTAGATTAGCACAGTTGTTTTTAATTTTGCCGTTTCTTCGGTCAATAACTCCAAATGCGCGGTTACAGTTTTTATCAAATGTCCAATGTCAAATATTGTCTGAAAAATCACTCTCATATCTAACAAATTTTTGCTGAGGGGCAGAGCCCGCAGCACCAATACTAAGTCATTTATCAGTAGAGAAGTGCGACATGGCAGTAAAACCTTGATTTTGCATTTAATTTAGACAATCTGTAATTCCCTTCCTTCCTCAGTTATTCAAGCCTGAGATATCGACAATTGCTGCTTCTGAAAGAATCGAGAATAAAAGCTCGACCTTGTAGGACTTTCTCTTGTTTCTGATGGAAACTGTCTCACATCCAACATACGAAATTGAATCTAACACTCAAGTAAGGTAAACAAGTTGGTAAACTACAGATTCCAGAGCATTCATGGCCCTTCTCAATTAGCTTGCTTTTAGAAGGTCAACAACTGAATCACCTTCGGATCATTTGTAAAATGTTTGTTTATGAGCTAAGGTGAATCCCGTGAAACGCTTATTTATTCATTTCGATGTAGCATTTCAGAATTCGCTCGAAATTAGAAGATACTTATTTGGAGGATGATCTCGAAGCGATAGTATTATCAAACGTGGATGAATCGTATTGGAATTATAATGAATGATTCAGAACGATGACGCGGTTTTGGACGTTTTCTTGTTTAACTGGAGCTTAATCTCCCCCCACAGATATAATACCTCAAACCACTAATGACTCTATATGTCCGTTACGATGTGATGGATCTACACTACCCGTCCAATTCGGTAGCCGTTTTGTTTATTGAATCTACCGATGTTGGTAGATGCCGTATTTTAAAACCCGCAACACAATTTGCTGCTCCTGTAGGAACTTTGTTTTTCACCCAAAGTCAGATTGTAGTATGTCGCTTGAATGAAAATGGTGTCCCAACTATTTTCTTCTGATAGTTACGAGACCAGTGAGGTATTCCGGAGCGCAAAGTTGCTAATGAAGCAGCAATTATGGTCATATCCCTCCAAATTCAACCCTCTTCTTCTAAATTTCCCAATTCCACTCTATTCCACTAAATTAGCTTCCTCTGTCTTGAAACGCTCTCTGGTACTTGCTCTCTTGAGCAAATGGAAGAGGGAATTCATAAATACCAGGTAGAGAGTCTGGTACAAATCTTAGTTTCCACCAACAACCATGGAAGAAAAACTGAGCGATCACTTTTATCGCACATAGAGTTCATTATAATATAGACCCTCCAAAACAAGCATTGCTGATTCGTGTTTGTTCGATTCTTCTACGTGCACGCTCTCTCAACCCCGCAAAATCACACGACCGAATCGGAAAGGGTTATTTTTCTGGCAAAACTAGCACTTTTTTTTTTAAGTATAAACCCAAGTTTCATAAAGTTAGTATTAATTCCCTACCGTCAAACCCAGAGAACATCAAGTGATCGAGTTTCACTAGTCACCACATTCATTTTTGGTGCACAAAAACACAATGGCATTTTCCAGGACCTTCAAACCATCTTAACATCGAGCCCTCAGACACGTGATGTTTTTAATGAAACACCTCAATTGGCCTACTGACAAGGTAAGAATCTTGGTGGCACAATCTCCCATCGACTTCCCCGATCACATCCCCGCAGACACAGCAAGCCGGTTTACACCCATGTGGACGTGCAAGTTGTAAGTTGTCCAATTTGGTGATAGAGGACCCTAATTTTACCTCCGCAAACACCAACCACACTTACAGAGGTCGGGGAACAGCAGAATGCCAATCACCCACGTGTCTGTATCAACTGGTGTGTGAAGTGTTCGGATGGAGGACCAGCTTTCTACGTTGGAAAAGCCACTACGTTGAATTTACTTATGAACAACCTTAGGGCATCAATCAACCACGTCCTCTTCCGGTCAAGATGCATGCTGAATCTCATGGGGCACCTTTTGACAAGCGCTATGGGGTGCAGGTACTGAATAAGATGCCGAAACAGGCAAATGACCGACAACTACAACAAACTGAGAGAGCTTTTAGGCGGGTACTAGGCGCAAATCGTCCTCCAGGCCGCAATCTCAACGATTAGCCATCAAACCCAGAAAACGTATCAGCATTTTTTTGATAAGTAACGATAGACGCTGACACAAATGAAATCAAGAATGACTTTCATTTCTCTAATTTCTGTAACAAAATTCAAAAATCAGACAGACATACCGGACAGACTACCAGACATACCGTAGCTCTAATCGCCAGGCGGTGGTTACCGTTGTGGTAATCTAGTAGCCGTACCAGGAAGGCCCGCAGCTTTAACTGATCGCCAGAGCATGAGGCCCGTAGTAGTAATCTGGTCGCCGGACCTTGGAAACGGAAATGATAAACGTCTGATAAATAACACAGAGAAAGATGAGTTTGAATCTAAACTGAGGAGTATGGTTAGTAAGAAGAAAGCAAGTTGTTGGTTTTAGATGGCTAGACCAGAACGAGCTTTAGGGCCAGAGCCAGGGATTTTATACTGTCACTTCCACTCAATTGGGCTACCCTTTCTTGTGAACGCATGCCCCTCTCTGTCCCTAGCTTTACCCTCAGGCTCATATTCGAGTTCATTTGGAAAACTACATATGTACGAAGGTCGAGATCGACAGTGTGCAGAAAATCTGCTTAACATAAAATATGCCCCACAAGGTAATAAGGGTTAGCAAATGCCTTGACGGATGAACGTTACCATTCTATACTAACGTTTTCCTTCCTGTGTCTATTCGCTAGTTGTCTGTTCTTCAATCCTCTTTCACATTATCTCCCATCGTCTTCCACGTTTCGTCCTGCTCTCCGTCCCCTTTTGAAAACTTGACTCATCCCTCCCGAGAAGGAGAAAGCTGGGAAGGATTGAAGGAACTTAGGTTATTAAATGAGGTTCGGCTTTGGAGAAGGGTTGAGAGTAAGTTGGTCCGCTTCGGAAAAGTTACTATTTTCAAGAGAGCTTCAGTATATTTACCAACTCCCAAACTCTTCGCGGTCTTCATAATGTAATTTTGCTGCGGGCGTGGCTGAGAAAAACTGTGGGTTTTTTTTCTTTTTTTCAACGAAGAACCACTTCATTTTCCTGCTGGACATCGTTGCAGTTTGTTAAGAAAGTTGATGGAAAGTTTGTTGGATGTTGAAATTGAAATAACAAATGATGAGATTGTATGAATTAGGAAGACGAAAGTGCCTCAGTGCTAAACCTGAGTTATCTTAAAAATTATTCCACTTTAATTAGACCATACTTTTTCCATAATTCCCCCACCAATTAAAAGAAAACAAAAACGAATGTGCCAAAAAAAAATCGTTTTGTCAATATTTTAAATAGCATCGTTCTCTTCACTAACATTACGTCAGAGCTATAGCTTTATCTAAAAATGAAATACAAATTACATTATAATGCGAACGAAGAATACATGTAATAAGATGTTCTTTTATAGATAACCTGAACACTGTAGGAGAATGTTTTTTACATCATTTTGCTCAGTTTGGGGAGAGAAGATGCAGTGATAGCAGTAACTCAGATGGGCTCGTCACTTGTGGATATCAACTGCTGAAATCCAGAAGTATCATGAAGAAAAACTACTATGAGCGACAGCAATGTTCTATGCTGGCAAACATCCTACCACAAGTGAGCTTCCCCTCCTCCCCTCCCTTCACCACCATCTCCCATTAAGCGATACTTGAATGTATGCAACAAGATTCCTTTAAAAGTCACATTCAGAGCTACTAATGAGTTTTCTGGCAGTACTTTTTGAGCACAATATTGGATCATCTTGATATTAGGTACTCAAAAAAGGTTTACCAAATAAAAGCTACAATACTAAAACATTTATGCACAAAATCAAGCTCGAAAATCTTCCTATATTTCATTAAAATGTGCCCACAAAAATCAATTAAAAAATGGTCCGGTTATGCAGCATGTCCAGATGAGCGAATTTTCGTAAATTATGGTTTTATATTTATATTAATAGAGAATTTTCATGGTAATTTTTTATTTGTTCAGTAGAAAGATCTTAGCTTAAGCTTCCCGTCATAAAATGGGTATCTGACCAGTAATACGGTTCTTCTTGAAATTAATTTGCCATTAACGTCACAGCCTCCGTCCGCAACTCAGCGGTCCAAAACGCGAAATTTTCGTAGAAAAGGCTATTGCAATGGTTCCAAAAATTTCAAAATTTTCGAAAATATTCTTGTTTGAAATCTGTTTTGAGGTATTCTGAAAAGATTCCTAGAGTTTCACGCTCTTTCATTTGCTTATATATAAAAGAATAGCAAACAACTGCTAAAAATTGTTGATTGGATAGTGCGAGCTCCCGCCCCCTCCCCATCCCTCCCTTCCCTCCCCTCCATCTCCCATCAAGTGATACTTCGATGGATGACAACAAGAGTCCTTTTAAGGTCTGCATTCGGAGCTTCTGCCGAGTTGTCTGGCAGCAGTTTTTGAGCTCAATAAATTGGTCAATTATCGAAAATACACTTAAAAATCACTAAAATTATCAAATGACGGATAAATGGTTAAATAAATATTTTTCATCTGAATATTACTTTGAAAAAAAAGTTTATCAACTAAAAGCTAGAATATTGAAACATTTATGGACAAAATCTACCTATGTTTCAATAACATATGCACACAAAAGTCCAATCTTTATTTTCAGTGCTAACAAGTATTGCATGAGTGAAGTATTAGTATTGCTTATACCCATTGTGGCCGAATGAGAACGTGTTAGTGAGTGATCAAGAAGGAAGAGTTCGCCCTGTATATGACTATCTCTATCTCTATCTCTATCTCTATTATTAATAAGAATGAAACTCCGTCTGTCGCTCTGTCTGTCGCTCTGTCTGTCGTGTCTATGCACGGCCAAACGGCTGAGTGGGCCGAATGAGAACATGCCACACGTTGCGAGCGAAGCAAACGAAAAAACTTTTCGTGGTTTTAATTTGTTTGTAATAATTCCCAACTGAAAAAAACGTCTGCCAAGTTGGGTGGGCAGTATAACTTCCTCAAGCGAGCGAAGCGAGCAGCATCCCCTACAGAAGTTAAGCCTACCCTTAGAGATCTACCGTTTGCGAGCGAAGCGAGCAGCATCCCCTACAGAAGTTAAACCTACCCTTAGAGATCTACCGTTTGCGAGCGAACCGAGCAACATCCCCTAAATGCCATACTTTGCGAGCGAAGCGAGCAACATTTTCTACATGCCAGACTTTGCGAGCGAAGCGAGCAACATATCCCACATGCCAGACTTTGCGAGCGAAGCGAGCAATATTCCCTACATGCCACACGTTGCGAGCGAAGCGAGCAACTTAATGGGGGGTCCGGGGGGCTTGCCCCCCGGCTGGACGTGGAGGCGAGCGTAGCGAGCCGGAGCGGCTAGTTATTAATAAGAATGAAACTCCGTCTGTCGCTCTGTCTGTCACTCTGTCTGTCGTGTCTATGCACGGCCAAACGGCTGAGTGGGCCAGATCTACGAGTGGGGGGATCTTTTTGGGATTTTCCGATAGGGTCTATAAGCGAATTTAAAATTTTCTAATCCCACCCGAACCATGGGCCGTAGGGCGGGAGGGGGGTCGAAGTAATAATTAATGTGCGCTTTTTCCACTTCCCCGCTTCCCCTACCCCTCTAAACGGCCGTTGACAATTCCGGAAAAATACGTGTTAGCGAGTGATCAAGAAGGAAGAGTTCGCCCTGTATATGACTATAATATATAAAGTTAAACTCCAGGATTAGTTTCAGAATGCTTCACAACGGATTTCAATGAAGACAATTTTTGAAGCTTTTATTTTAAAACGTTTTGGAGTCATTGGAATAACTTCATTCTTTCACGAAAATTAGCTAAATCTGATTCAGTAGGTAAGTTAAAATCCTGAGAAAGGGAACATAATCACTCAAAAGCTTGCCGGAGAAATCGGGAAAAAACTGCTTCGTCAAACTTATCATTAACAGAGACGCATTATTGGAATACGGGATTCTACAGCCAGGATGCTCTTGTTGGAAAGGCGTGGGACCAAGAATTATGTGAGTTTAGTATTTCAATTCGAAAGGCTTCTAGTTGACTGCCACGTGCAACCAATGTAGAGTTAAGGGGCTTACATCCTCGTGGGGCATCTGATGTTGATCAAGGCTCCGGGATTAGGGATCAATGTCAGACTTCATTAATTCCCTCTTATAATCACTATGAACGTCTAGTTGGGTTACCACGCCCTTGCATCCTTCCTCTTCTCTCGGCCACGAACACGGGTTTCATTAGGTACCCAAACATTCCGAGCCAGGTTCCATCACTCACCATTGTTCGTTCTGGAGGTCTCATAAACCGGAGGTGTTTAATTAAAACGGGTTTGTCGGTAATAGTTTCCGAGACGGTACGACCTCATCTTTTCTGACTCGGGGAACAGGTGTTAACGGTGTTCTTTTTGATGGGTAGAAAGCGACCGTATGGTAGGTACGCCAGTCAAGTTCTAACGGCCCAGATGTATGATCTGTCAGAGAGAGATAAGAGACGAGAGGAGTGGAAGAAACTCAGATGTTATTTAGACGGTCTGTTATTACCTACCGTCTTAAGTGCCTTGAAGAGTGAACAATTCGTAGGAGCATTCAAGTGTTATTACCAATATCTCTGGTATCTATGCTGCTGAACTACTTTTTAGGATGTATCTCTGAAGCAAGGCTTCGTCAGTATTGGAATTGATTCAGTTAACGTGGGAAAACCTAAGCACGACATAATACAATAGAGAGTTCCTGGTTACCACGGTGTCTTAATACGGTGTACGTGAATCTAGGGAGAACCAAAATTTTGCTAACAACGCTGGCTGTTACTACGGTGTTTCATGTGTCTTCACACGTCGTCTCTTATCAATTTTGTAACCTGAAGCTGATTCCGAGATTCCGACATCTTGTATTTCTCCGACTCTGTTTTCCTTCATCCAGATCTCGCATTCCATAATTTATTATCATGTGGTTTATTGTTCTGTTTTCGATTCGTAGTGTTCTTTGCAAAGTGAACCTTTGTTATCGGATAAGCAATTTTTTTTAATCTCTCTCCCAAAATTTTTTGGTTGCGTTTTAAGATACATGGATTTCAAAAATCGAATCAGTCCGTTGTCCGTCCTTCCGCAGTTTTATTTGTGCAATGAAAATCCAGCGTGAAGTATTAGACTTCGTAAGCTTATATATCACGCTAGTTGATTGAGCAAAGACGAGCTCGACGTGTTCCAGGTTTACCTTGAAGACACATCCGTTCGAATTGTCTTGACGATCGTTCGAGTAAGTTCTGGCTCAACTATGTTAGTAGTAATATTGGTGTATGTAGATATAAAGGTCGGTATCAATATACAAATTATATGCATTTTGTGTAGAAACTCACTAAAATAATACATGATCGTATCTTAAAAGTTTAATGTTTGTATCATGAAAAAGGTAGATATGATTAGAATGAAATTATTTTATCCGTTTTTCGGCAAACCTTTATCCTCCGATTTGTTGACTAGTTGTTTTTTGGCACTCGACAAATGGACTGCTTTGAGTGAAAATAGGATGTATATAAATAAATTTAGTATATTTTAATATAATTATATATTCAATTTATATTTTAAATAATATATTTAATATATTAATTCAGAATAAATTTTAATATGAAAAATATGAACTGAATACGCTTATCACTGAAACCTTCCTCGGGTTTATACATTTACGGGCGAAGTGTCGAAGACGTGGTAACGAGGACGTACTAAGACTCGATCTTGCGTTGCCAATCAAGCGGTCTCCTACTCACGTCGTCCACTTCTACTAATTCGTCAGCTGTCAGTTGTTTCCAGATCAGCTGATCATGGCTCACGGGCACCGTGTAAACTAAGAACGTGGTAACCAGGAACTCTCTAATTACTGTATACAAACCCGTTTCAGACCATTTTAAAAACAAACACGTGGAAAAAACTAAAAGTGTGTGTTTGTGTGAGTGCTCCGTGGTACCACCACCCGCGTCCTCCTTAGTGGCTCTTACTCAACTGGTGGACATTTAAAGGAGTACTTCCTTTCATACCACTCTTCCTCCACCTCTTTCTGCAACTTCCCTTATCCCTAGAGCCGCCATCGGGTAAACCTGGGCGTCCTCCCCACTTCTTTTATTTGTTTATTCATTTTTCAAATTTTTTCGACGCTGCCAATTCTATACCAATTTTTGATATTCTTTCCGAGTTCGATCCCACTTTTAGTCTAGTTGCGCGATAAACCTCTGAAATGTTTACTTCTAAAATGAAGGGGGTAAAGCCGAAAAAAGGTGTTTTTTTGTTAGAAATTTAGTCGACGCTACCCAGGCTACAATTCTCATCCAATTTCCGTGATTTTAATTTTATTCGATTCCAATTTTAGTTTAGTTGTGCAACAACTTTAGGAAATTTCGTATTTGCTCTCGTGTTGGGAGGTTGAGGGGGCAATTACCGATTCTTTCAAGCGCTACTCAAGCTACAAAGCTCGACCGATTTTCGTGATTTTTATGTTGTATCATTAAGAATTCTATCTTTTGTTGGGACGTATGTCAGTAGTTTCAAATTTCATTATGTACGGAGGTGAACTGAGAGGGTAATCTGATAAATTGAGAAGTGTTATCTATTCCAGACAGATTTTCGTAATTAATTTTGTGTTCAATTATGAATGCGGTTTGGTTTTGCAACGTATCTCCGGAGTTTCAGATTTCATTATGGAAGGGGGTGAATGGAGGGGTAGTAAATCGTCATATTTTACTATTCTCGTCAAATTTTCGTGATTTTTCTTTTTTTTTTCGTTCTGTTTTTTATTATGAATTTGGTCCAGTTTTGGAACACGTTAGGAGGTTCAAATTACAAGATGGAAGGGGCTGAATGGAGGGTAAATAGTGATAAATCTTTATATTTTAGTGATAAATTGTGATATTTTTGAAATATTAGTTCGATCCAGATTTTAGTCAGTTGTGCAACCTTGAAAGTTCCGAATTTACTGTTGGTGGTGGGGATAAATGGGGGAGGGTTATTCCGAGAAATTTTATTTTAGTTTTTCCTTTTTTTAAAATTTCTCACTAAAATTATGTACAATCTATACTTGGGGCCGTCCCTGTAATGCATGCATTACTTACCCATATGTTTTTTAGTCGGTACATCAAGCATCAATTCCGCATGACAATGCGATCAATTTTTTTGTAAAGTAATGTTCACAGGGCTCTGCTCCATCAGAATTGGGTGAAAAAATAATCAATTCCTACGAGCTGAGATTGCTTAATGCTGAAAGCTTGTGTTAGTACCACATTCCCCCGAATAAATAATAATTATTTAATAGATTACCCGCTCAAACTCAGAGAATTTATTTGAAATTTGCTGGTAATGAGTGTTACCCACGTATTCATGTTGAATTGTATACATTAATCTATGTTCCAATCTGTTCTTGAATACGGGATACACGTATGGGGCTTTGCCCAAAGAACTAGGAACTACGATTACAAAGTGAGTGGCTGGTCGGAAGTCAGTTTTGAAAGTTCGCCACCGTTTACCTAGGAAATTCCCGTCTAACGATCTCCACATTCATATCAAAACCTTTTCAGTCAAGCACCTATTATGAACACCTTGATATCACATTGATATCATATCACGTCAACAACTTGTTCACAAGCGTTTTACGATCATCAGTGTCCAATGAAAATGAAAATACTGATGGATGGATGAATAATGGTGGATAGATGATGTGATCAAACTGAAATTTCGCTGTAAAATTCATTTAACTTCCCATTATTTTGTGTTGAGTGAATATTTACCATTTTTTTATAAATCGCACATCTGTATGCCTCCGTTTACAATGCTGCTTGCATCGTGAAAGGACCAAAATATGTAAAGAAAGAAACTCGGAGTGAGTAATTTGAGGATCAGGCATTCAGGTTTTTTTCGAGTGTGGCATTGTTATGAAGCGGCTCGTCCTCTCGATCCTACAGTGAGAACAAAGCGTGAGGTACATACGTAATGTTGCTATCAAGTCCCCTCCCCAGCTCTAATTTATTCCCCCGTATCGTCAAGCTAAGGGCTGGAGAGGTCGGTGGTGAAGGGCCCCTCCCGTCTGCCGTAAGGGCGGGCCGTTATTAGAAAGGGCCTCGTAACATGAGGCTGCCTCGCGGAAGCGAAAGGGGCGTCGAAGGAAAAGATTCTGTAAAGATTCCCCGAGACAGACAACATCCCGGGAACAATTCACGAGGGGCGTTGCTTGCTTGTTATGCGATGTAGTCGGCAAAAAGGGCGCTTATCTAAATAGATTATATCTAGATCAATATGGTGATCAATTACCGAAACTATGTCACACGATGTTATCCTGTCTGAATAGGCCTGCTCACATTTGTGCTAACATTATGAACTCCTTCTGTGCAATGTTTAAATTTGTCAGCTGTAGTGAAAGTATTACCCCACGCCTCTATAACTCAACACCTGGTAATAATGCACCACTCATACTTGCAGCAACTGGCTACCCTGGCAAGATCTACCTGGGTGATAAAAATATGCTATAATGAGTGAATGCTTAACTACTGCTTCGAGGTGTTGCACAACTCAGTCTTACGTCTTTGCTGTATCATCAGTTGTCAAAACCCTTCCCCCTGAAATTAGGATAAACAGGGAGCTGGACCATTGTTGGCTGGTTTCAGTTCTGCTTTAGGCTCATACAATGCAACAGCCCAAGAAGCTAACTTTCTTGTCTTCATCTAGTCAACCTCAAATGCAAATCTCTCCTTCAACCACCCCATCTCAAGACTGACCAGCAAGTGACACTAACTTTCGCCCCACGGAAAATAAATGTTTGCGCAACAACCACTTCTGCCATGGTGGTCTTCCTGCACCAGATAATTTATCGTTCTGGTTCTCCAGACTGCAGAACGTATAGTTTCAACACTGGTGAGTGAACACGTAGATCCTATCCCTCGGGTGAGGAAACTCATAGTTCCTACTAAGGAATGTTTTGTGCAGAAACACTGCGAACTCCCTCCAAACAGATAAGTGGTAGCGTATGCATCATCCCTTCGAAAGGTGATGCAGTCTCAACCGATGAGGCATCAATCTCAAATACTACTGATTTGCTGACCAGGTATCTGACTCGGCCTTATGAAGAGCCATGAGGCATCATCTAATTTACTAAATCTTTCCCTCATCACTGCCATCCACACAGTCCAACAGGCATAGCGCATTCAACCCCTTTCACCTCTGAGTGTAGTACCATCTTTAGAATATTCCTAAGGGGGTTATGGGCTGTAGTAATGACCTAATAGTGCTTTCTTCCAGCTTGCTTTGCAATTAGTTATATGATGTTTTAGAATGTCAACTTAACATTAAACAAGGTGCGCTTAAAATACCCCAAAATATAAAAATCATCTGGTATTCAATAGAGAAATTGTTGCGTGGGGCGTCTTATAGCGCCTACTTATCACTCATTTCGAGTCCTACTTTGTTCTTCAACTAATTCTATAGTCGAAGTTATAAAGTGTGAGGAAGCTAAACCGCCCACCCAACTTGGCAGACGATTTTCGTTAAATGAAGGGCCAAGTCTAGTTAGGAAGTTCAAAAGTCGAATATCCAAGTGTTTCGGTCTTTGTCATGTCAGTTACCTACGTAGGCAGTACGTACGTAGTCCCTCTAAGGTACCACTAATTACTGACTAGTTTAAGGCTTTCCAAGCCTAATTGACCTGTAGTTTCCAAATTTCTTCAGTATATTCGATGAAGAGTTTGTCATTTTTGAATCTTCAATTCAGGAAAATAGATTGAAGGTGGCTCGGCCATACACTAACTAAACACCCCTGCGCCGTTGAAATTGAAATCATCAAAAGAAAGTTTTCATTTTAAACGAATCACGAACAAAAGAACTTTCCCTTTTTTCTCCCTCTGAGCAAAAAAACTCAATAATACGCGGAATGGGGGAAGAAAAGAGGGAAAAAACCGAACCTTCATTGTAAATATATATATAAGATTAATTTTCAAAGGCCTGAAACGCGGTGGGGAGGCCTAAGGCGATTTTTAACGTCACAAGGGATGGTGTTATTGAATTGCAGGGAAACACTCCGACGGGGGATAAGTAATCGATCAAAACCTCATTGAAGATGAAAATGAACCGCCCCCATTTATAGATGGGTCGGACTCGAGGGAAGTGCGATGGGGGAGGATCCTGTAATTCAGGATTTAATGACACCCTCAGGCTTTTCAGAGGAAAGGCCGATTATCTAAGAACGCTACAAAGGAATCTTATTCCTCTTCGTCTTTATCCGGGTTTCTCTTTTTTCGGTTTTCAGTCCCGTTTTATTTACCTCGTTCGTCTTTCGCGTTTTGCAATGAGCGAAGGTCGGTGTAAGATCGACTTTCTTGGCACTAATATCAGATACAATTCTACTTCTGGCAATTATACTGCAACGACTTGCAGATTAGCTGAGCATTAGGGGTGTATAGATTACTATAGAACAGGCTTGTATTGCGTGACGTGTAAATTTAAGTTTGGTGTTCGCACTAACAAGGTACTATTCATAAGTCCTAACTGAACTTGATACCGAATTGAGAGGTGAGGTAGGCATAGCTCAATATTTTCAGGAGTACTACTGAAATGAATTAGAATATTGAGTAATTTGGTCACAATATAAAGGATAAAATGCACAATAATCAAAGTTTCACTTTCAAAATTATTTATATTTTTATTTTTAAATTTCATTGTATTTTTAATTTATTTTATTGTAATTTTATATATTTTAAATAGGAACAGAAAATGGACATCGCAGATTGTTAAACGTGAGGATATCAATTTCAACGTGAAAAATTATTATTTTTTCTTCTAAACACGTGTTGCTTTCCACTTGGTAACACTTCTGAGCAGTAACATTTCTGAATTGTTAGGACAGAGAGCATGCATGGGGTTATCTGTAAGATTGGTGTTTTGAAATGATACATTGTACAAACTAGTTATCACAATGCCAATTTCGCGTCATGGTCATGAAATTTAAGTTATAATTATAACCGTTTGGAATATAACGTTAATGATATTTCTGATCAGAAATTGAAGGAATACCCCATTTTTTTCAGGGGGAAATTCTCTTCTCCCCAATGATGCTCCTCTTGCACACTAACTGACAGATCAAATTCTTTTAGTGATCATAGATGACCGCCCTCTATGTTTCAGTAGAACGGTATTGCCACAACTAAGGTAACAGTCCTGTAGCTAATTTATTGAAAAACTTGCCGACACCTCCAGATTTGGTTTATGTGATTTTACTAATAGATAAAAATGAAGATTAATTTAGTGTCCACTAAAGTTTCATGACGGAAATTCCAAAAGCTGTTCTCGGACGTCATAGTTACAGAATAATAATTTCTGTGGAATACGAGTGCATATAATCGTACATAATACAACATTAGGTTTTATAATTAGCTTTTACTTATATTGTTAATAATTTAAACTGTTGGAAAAGTAACATCAATTTGTAGTTAGGTACCATATTAATGAATAATAAATTATTTTCCTCTAATATCAAAATTGAATGTCAGTATATGTCCCTGAACTACCCATCCTATCAGCATGAAACATTAATCGATTTTGCGAATCTGCAGAGCGTGAAGCATTAAATACAGGAGTTATGATCAAGCAATTTGAGGTGTCGCCGCAAAAAGTTGTTATTAATATCGTACGATTGTAAAGCGAGGGGAAGACCGACCGCACAGATGGGTAGTTCATGGGTACGGGTGGGTTTCGATCAGGAACGCCTCCTGGCAGCATTCCAGAAACAGGCTGATACTCCCCCGGTGATTGCATTTCAACCAGTATCTTGGGGCTCTAGCCCGCCCTCCAAAGCACCTCTTTTCGCCTTTTATAAAACCCTCGGATAAAGGAGCCTCTTTATCCGTGGAAGTGAGCTTTCTTTCACTCAAATTCGGCTTCCTATTCCTCGTGTTTCCCCTCCGACTCACTCTCACGTTACGGAAACAAAAGGATGCAAATCAAACAGAGAACACCCTCGTCATCATCGCTTTCAGAAAATGGAAGCCGCATCGAGGGAAGCAAGAAGGTTTTCTTTGGGGAAGGTAACACTTGTAGTCTAGAGTTAAGTGAGGCAATTTCCCAAAAAATGAAGATAGGTACTTAGGGCACTTGGTACCCCAACAAAAATTTTTCAACCTTTTTTCTTTTTTTGTCTTAAATAAAACTAGATTCATTCCTGAACAAGATAATATATTGCATATAATATTTACAAAATTAAAATATCTCACAAAGTAACTTAGAAGTTGCCCGCCTCATAGTCCGTTGCCCCTGCTTCTTCAAATTCAAACAGCTTGGGAAAGTCGATAATATCCAAAATGCTGGTACTTACAAATCCTAATCCTAATCCAAATCCTAATTTCTTCTTGGAGGAAGATAACCAGCGAGCCGCCGGATGAAGTGCTAGGAAAAAGAGGGGTTTCAGAGAAAGAAGTTCCAGGAATGGAAGGATCATAGGAAGCCAAAGGATGAGAGCCGGGTGAAAGACTTGAGCTGGATGGTAAGTGGCAAATTTAGGACGCAGAATCATCTTCACGTAACTTCTTGGAGAAGTTAGCGATATGGTTACTTTTCGTCACTTTTCGTCATTGCGCAATTGAAAATTGAAATACTAATATAAATTAAACGTTTTACTAGTCATAAAATAATTGGGTAAAATAATGCAACAATATTAAATCAATAGCCTACTTTTTATTGAGAGTTGTATAATAAGAAATAAAGTACATATAAGTAACTCTAATAAAAAATTTAACTAGCTTAAAAAGTTAATAAATCAGTGGAAAAATGACATGTTAAAAAATTAACATGTAAAATAAAAAGAAAAAAATCACACATAAGTAGTTGAAATTACAAATAAACTGATTCAAAAGTTTACGATCAGTGAGAGAAATGACAAGTTTTATTTTTAACAATGTTCTTAAAACTTGGAGTGTAGTTTGTGCAGCTGATTCTCATTAATGTGTCGAGATGGTCATCTGTGAGACGGGATCTATAACGATTTTTAATAAAAGTCATTCTTGAGAAAGCTGCTTCGCACACATATGTCGATCCAAACATAGTACACAGTTTGATGGCCAAAGTTTTTAATTCTGGATACTTTTTGTCACTGACATATTTGATCCAAAATTGGTCGCATTCAAGAGTGTCTGGAACTTTAGAAAAAATGTCTTTTAGAACAAAATCTTCCTGGTACTCGATAAGTTCCATCTGCAGGGCAGCTCTGTTACTCTTGAAAATATCTGACGCTTCACTGGTCCACACACCATTAGGTTTAAGTGAAAAACTGTTGTTGAACAGTTGCACAACATTTTCAATTTTTTTGAAATCTGTAAATCTTATTTGAAATTGTAATTTAAGTTTATTCATGAAATCAGTGAACTCGGTGTTGTGCAACTGTTTAACAGTTGCACAACATTTTCAATGTTTTTGAAATCTGTAAATCTTATTTGAAATTCTAATTTAAGTTTATTCATGAAATCATTGAACTCTGTGATGTCAATGTCCTCATTGCTCTCACAAACAGATTTAAGTAGTGGAAAGTGCAGCAGTGCTCCACTGGTATCTTCAGTAAAAAGGTCGACCTTTTTAGAAAAACCTCTGATTTCAGAGAAAAGTTCACACACAAGTTTCCCTTTCCCTTGCAGCTTGAGATTTAAGAAATTCATATGCCGAAATATATCTGTTAAAAAAGCTATGGAAGCCACGTTTTCTTTAGTGTCGAGGAAGCCTAAATGCTCCTTTGCTACTTCTTGATCACTACTTGAAAGAAATTCTTTAATGTCCTCCAATGCCTTTGCTTAGCCATCTGACGTTGTTGTGGAAAAGCGTCTCCACGTCTACCCCTACCGATATAAGCGTTGTACATTGGAATAACTTTCTCCCTTCTAATTTGGTTACACTGCTGGTGTTTATTTATTGATTCGGTTGTTTTTTAATAATTTGATTTCATTTAGAGGGTTTCTTATGGGTTTTTTGTTTTAGGATTTATTTTAAGTATTTTTTTCGTTTCGAGGTCCGCACAAAACTAGCCGGCGGTCCGGATCCGGACCGCGGTCCGCCATTTGGTGCACTAAAACTATACGGACTAAACGAATTGCGGACAAACCGAACGCGGAAAATCGCACGGACGAGTAGAAACGTAAACAACGTAGAATAACAGAACATTTTTTCATTGTTATTATCTTATCTTTCTGGTTGGTTGGTATTCTGTTCTGACTGTGTGAAGTGAAGTCATTCAGTTTACTAACTCATTCACACATATTCAAGTCATATTAGTTCACCAAAACGTCGCAGAAGCGCGAATATCGTTACTTTTTCGTTTTATGGCTCTCCTGAAAAGTAGCATATTTTTGCGCATCGGACCCTCTATCTTGGGATCTACTGAACCGAATTCATTTTTCTCTCTTTAGAAAGTTATCTCTCAACCTACTGCATAAATCTGCGGGAATAGTTTATCGAAATAAGTTATTGTAATTACGGGACAGATAATCGAAGTTACCTCAAATACCACCAATATTTCCGAAATTGGCTTCGATATTGTGATGCGGCAAATTAATATTTTTTCAATCTGATTCCGCAGATCTTTAGATCTTTACAAGATCTATCAGTTAAAAAAAAGATCATCGAAATCGGCCCAACGATTGCCGAGATAATGGGTCACAAATTTCGCCATTTTTGGGGGGTACCAAGTGCCCTTAGGATAGGTACGTAAGTTTCATTGACAAGTCTAATAAAACATAGGTAGTTCTTATTTCAAGAAAACATAGATAGTTGTTGTTATAAATTTAACTTTTAAAACTTGAATTGAGGTTGTATGTTCAAACTAACTCACCTAGCGCACAGACTACTATTATTCCAACGACAATAGGGGAAAGTCAAAGAGCGAAACCGCACATTCCTTGAACATTAATAAAAATAGGTCCATAAGTCTCGGAGTTTTGTATGTGTCGATCAACTTTAGTTTTGCGCATCCGCCACTCGCGATATAATTCATTGGGAACTTTCCTGGAACATTCCTATACCCATCTACACATCATCTGACTTCTGTGTCAATCGATATTAGTTCCGCGCATGCGAAATGGATATTACTCTACCGATTGCAATATAATTTATAGGGCATTTTTCAAGAACATATTCCTATTTACCTACCTAGTCCGAACGAAATAGAACCAACACATGATGAGAAATCAACGTTATGAAAAATTCACGTTTGCGCATGCGCACAGGCTGCTGTTAATTCAGCGGCATCGAACGTTATAGGGGACCGTCTAGGGGCTAACCCCCCAAAATCTCTGAAAATTTCATCGGAATCGGACTGAAAGTTGGTATAGTTTTGGGCGTGACAAAGTTTTACACCACCAATTGCGATAATTCATCAGATAGACAGAAACGAAACCAAAATTGATCAGCAAGCTCTGAAACGAAAAAAGCAAGTGAAATTTTTATTTCGGAGAACACAAATTTTTTTGACTTCTCTCACGAACACAAAGCTTCCCCTGTCTTCGGTATCAAGGAAACAAAAAGTTAGCGATAAAGTTGAGGCAATCGATTGATTGATTAATCAAGTCATCCATATGAAATCTTCTGATTGGACTTCGTCAAAGGGGTCGCAGGTCCGGCCCTCTCAACTTTAGTTGAAATATTCAGAGAGACACTACGAAGAAATTTTCATTTCAGATAAATTTGCCAAGGTATGATCTCTGTGATCATCTATAATTCTGTTTTGTGATGGATTTGGGGATGAATTGGCAACTAGGTGAGAAGTTGACTGATATCAATAGACCCTGTTCGGCATGGCGAGTTGACATCAAAGGGGGACGATCCAAGTGTTCAAAAGTCTAGATAAAAACTCGCGGTTTTTCGCATCAGTGGTTGTCATAATCCTATAATATCCTATCATATTAAATATTATAAAATCGAATGTCTGTTTGTTTTTCCGACCATCAGGGCCGAATGGCTGCACCGATTCTCATGAGGGGGGGCGCAAATTGACGGGCAAGTTCAAACAAATAAAACTAAAGATAACCAATAAACTAAAAACTCGTGAGTTGAAGTGCAAACTTGGTTATAACGGAGATGGGAAAATCTGCGAATGTTACCATTCGATTCAGCATGAAGAAATACGTAGAAACCGGCCTCAAACTCGTATTTTCTTAGGGCATCATTTTTCACAATAACCATCGATTTCATAAAAAAAAAAAAAAAAAAAAAAAAACATGTTTTTCAACATACAAACATAGGTACTTTTCTTCCCCAATTAGCAAAGTAAAATTAAAAATGGCTAGACCGAACTCCGACTGTTTAGGAAGTTTTTCCCGAAGAGCACACGCCCAAATACCACCATACTCGAAGCAGAAAAACGGAAGAAAAACGTCAATTTTAAATTTTTTCTATTAATTTTATACTTTTTTCCAATTAAAACTAACTAAAAAAAATTTAGTCTATAGCAAGATTATAGGAAATTTAACATAGTTCCCAACGGTATCCTCAAATTCGGGAACGCTCTGGAAAATGAGGAAGTTATGGCCGATTGAATCTTCACAAGGTACAAAACACGAAAAAAAAAATAGTATCTAAATAAAATAACTCGAAAAGAAAGTTCTTTATCTCTAAGAGAAACTTTCGATTAGAAATGCCTCACCCTCGTAAACCCTATAAACAGCTTTTTTTGACATTGAAAATGTCTTAGTTTACGCAAATCACGCAACCTCTCTAAGATGAGAACAGTACGAGTTCGTTTCATTAAGAAATGATAGAAAACTACAAAACATGATTGCTGATCCATTTATGAGGCGCCAATCAGCTGATTGGCTCCTGAAGCTAGTTTCGCCCCTTATCTCGTAGAAAGCTGATACTGATCAAACAAGTTAGCTCGGGAACGACGTCAATACTAGTTTGTTGTAACACGTCCTGTTGAGTTACTACCACAATTTTTCTTTGTTATTTTATTTAAAACGGAAATTAATGAGACATTTGTTGACAATGCTTTCGTTTATTCCCGCTGAGCGTTCTTAAAGTAAAAACCAACGAAAATACCGAATATATATTTCAAAATCCCCAGCTAAAATAAAGTGCCGTTCGACGAGCGAGCGTTTCTGATGGGCCAGTTTCGCCTACATAATGCAGCGACTCATAGAACCTGAGCTTCGTCCCTGTATGAAATATTCATCCTCGTACTTTGAGCGCCGTTGAGCGCCATCAACAACGTCACTCAAGCGGAGAGCTTCCTATCTGCGGGGGGGTATAACGATTGGAGGTAGGAGGTTACGGGGATATGTTTGTGAAAGGGTTCCTAGAGGGATTAGGCTCCGGGGGTCTTCAGATATTAGGGGGTTCTGCGGGGGACGTTACCCCGTATCGACTTTCAATGGGGGTTCGGTTAATGGTATCTAAACCAGTACGGTGAGTTAATGCAAGGACCTAAAGTACGAGATAACTCTAAGGATAGTACGAGCTAATCTGAGAACACGGACTTGTCACAATGAACTAATTGTCGTACTATCAAATAGTACAAAAATACCTTACATTATTATTTTACTTCGTAGGATGAAGAAAATAATATCAGTCATCAGTTCAGACAATGTGCATATCCCCACAAATTTGAATATTTCTCAATTTAAGTACAAATTAAACCCAGTAAATAACACCAAACATATAAGGTTAAGACCAAGAGGTTCAACTATCAGACTATGTGTGTCTCTCCACACAAATTTCACATTTCCCTCGAGTTTAACATAATTGACTCAAGTAACATCTCCAAATATAAATAGTTATGACTGGGGTGTTCAAGGAGAACCCCAAAAATTTATATTTAAACATAATACATTCCACCAATCAATAATAAGCTCTGAAGAGGCCATATGTGTTTGTTAGTAAATGTAGTATTACTACTTTTTCACGATCTCCTAATATTATTAATTTCGATTAAACAATCATGCATAGTAGTCTTTGGTAAAATGTCAGTATCTGACTGGGAGTATTGTGCGATAGCCGTTTATCTTTTAATGAGCATATTGACAATATTTGTAGTCGAGCCATGCAGAGTAAAGTGATTTTGATAATATAAAAGCATTAGTTATCCTTTATAATGCTACGGTTCGCCCACTTCTGGAGTGTAGAAGTACGATTTGGTCCCCTTACTATCAAGAACATAAAAGGCTTATTGAATCACTACAACATAAATTTCTCCGCTACATTGCTTTTAAAAAACATATTCGGCAGGATGATGTTGTTTATGATTCACTGATGACCGAGTGTGGTCTTTTATCACTCCAAGATAGACGAGTCGTGGGTGATCTTTTATTTTTGTTCAAATTACATAATTGCGAAATTGACAGCCCCCAGTTATTATCTTATTTTGATTTTCGTACGCCGATCCATCCCACAAGAAGTAATGATTTATTTTCCGTCCCTTTTGTCCCGTTTAATTATTTGTTCAATAACCCCCTTTATCGCATGGCTAGACATTATAATTTAATAGCAGCTGAGAATAATTGCCTTGATTTATTTTTCAATAGTTTTTCCGTTTTTAAAAACCACACCATTTCTTATTGTACTAAATTTTCAACCTAGTAAAAGGTACCTACTTCTTTTGTGCATTTATTTAATTTTTGTTTCTAACACTTTAAACTCTGTAAAATTTATGTTCATTCGTTGTACTGGGCGAACTAGCCCGTAAATAAATAAATAAATAAATATGACGCCGAAAGCGCTCAGCCTATGATTAAACCACATTATCTAAGAATCCTATAAAAATTTCTCAACCCTCAACAAACCCAATCTCCGAAGAACAAGGCAACAATCCATAAGCAATAAGAAAATAATAGGTAGACAGAATTAAGCCACTTGTATGTTTTATTCAAGGAACTAATTATGAATTGCTCCAAGAGGTAGGTATACTACGGGGGTTCTGATTAGATTGAAAGTAATTATGTTTAGATTAACTCTTCAATAATAATGAGAGACACCGCCAGGGGGTAGGTGAGTATTAAGTTCGGACAGAAATTGGATGATGTACACAGTTATTTTTCAAATATATTTCAAGACATTTCAAAGATTGCTGATCAGGCAGACGGATTGGCTTCCCGTCTTACCCAGACGTTCGGAACACTACGATCTTCCCTCTTCGGGCGGGTTTCACCACCACGTGTTAGTGTATGAGTTACCGGTATCCTAGAGATGGCATCATGAAATGCGTTTCTCCACTCCGAGATAATCGTGACCCGGTTTGCGACCATGTTAGCTCCCAGATTATATTCCCTACTTTATCCAGGTATTAAGTGCTGTCTCCAAAAGCTACCACAGTTGTTGCAATAAAACGTTCGCCACATTGTTTTATCACTACAAAATCGTCTTGGTAAGAGAGATTGCTGTGTTTGATTATAATTCTTGTGTTTATTCTTCATTGTTCATTTTGCGCGTTAATTAAAATGACATATGTATTTCAATTCAACATATGTATTTCAATTCAACATCGGTGATATCGACGATTGCTTGATTCGGAAGGTTCGTTATAAACTAGTGGGTTGGGTGACCAAAAGCCTCACGCAACTTTTTGTGGGAACATAATAAACACGCATTGGCAGGAATTATCCAATATTTCCCAACATAAAATGCTTGGAAAGGTTCAAAAATGTAAGTTAGGAGTAAAAAACCAATGTTTCGCAATTCTTATCACATTATTTTTCCTGTCATTCTGAATGTCTAGTTGTGAAATCCCCAAAAGCTGTTGAAAATCCATTAGCGAAAGGCTCGAGTAAGTATTAAAAAATACGATCAAATTCAGTAAGGGAAAGCGCAACTTGTTTTTGGGCTTCATTGACTTATTCTCAATTAATGTATGTAAGTGATGTGAATAACTTTGGATGCTCACAAGCAAGTATCTCAAAAATGAAAAATATCTTAAATCAATCCTTTTAGCGAATCGCACCTAGATTAGTGGGACATATAGATCAAAATTATGTGTATAGTTTTGTGGCCTGGGTACTCACAAACTTGCATCACAAAAATCTAGAAAAAAAAAAAAAATCCTAAAATATATATTAGTAGGACAAATTAGATCAGAATGATTTTTATGATTCAGTCATCCTACCTTAAAATCGTCGCGCTTATTAATACATTCTGATCGCACTGAGCCTCTCCACGAAGGGCGCGTATTACCCTGTACTGTAATTAGCCTGGGTTTCAATGATTAGTGCTTATTGGCTTCACCGATATTTCTTCCATGTAGTGTATTTTCTATAATGGGTTTCTAACTTTGAACAGCTGTAAGTCAGAAAGTATTTGTCAAGAAAAATTAAGGGAGCAGATTTTGTCGGAAATTTGATTCTCTAGATTTCATGTTCCGAACAAAATCCTTAAAATACCTAAGTGTAGAAGTTATCGGCGAAATACTGAAAAATGATGTGGTTTACGCCACATTAACGGTTCTGGCGCTGCAGTGCCATATCTGATCGGCATCAAAAACATTACAGCGAATCTTGGGTATATGAGGAGTATACTTTCAAAACCTCAGGTCGATAGGTCCTAAATTGTGGCCTTCATCGCATCACAAACGATCGGACAAAAACTCCACTGCAGATCAAGTCAACTGGGGAGACTTCCGCCCAACTACGTTCCTTAATTTCCCTATCAGTGCGTCTACCACGTATTTTCTATCACTTCTTTCTCCTTCACCTTAACTTTATTCAACAACTCCTTTCCCGCCTTCGTAAAATTCAGCTGAATTTTTCTCTTTCCATCTTTCTCCACAGAACACCTAACTTGAAACCTAATATTCCAATACTGTCCCAAACCAAAACAAATCCCCAAAATATTAAAACTTATCAGCTTTATCAGCAGGAAAACATGTTTAGGACCCTAACCTCGAGGTTAATCAAAGACTAACTAATCCCACCTTGAAGTGCATGATGAAACACAAATGATCTTAACTCACTGAAATAGCTTAATTCTCTCAACTCCGAAAGTTTGTTATCCCCCATTTTAGCTCAAGATGGTGAATCCCGCCCTTAATGGAGCATACGCCAGTGCTCACTCTGGTGACCCTGCGGCGCAGCTCGGTGGCTGCGACTCTGCCCTCTGCCGATGTGATTGTTGTGTACAGTAGTAACAATAGTATTTTTGACGATGTCAAACGAGTGAAGTAAATATTACATTGAACGATAATTGAGGATGGAACATCAGATGATTATCCCAAAATTTCATCATCACTAGTAGCGAATTTTGAGAGTTTTTCATTCGCTGTAGGGGCTAAGCAGTGGCATCGATGTACCCTTCGACTTTTACCCTCCGAGATGCCAGAGTGCATGATGGCACTCCGATTAGTGACAGAGGGCACTCATGTATGTCTCCCCTTAGAAACGTGCCATGCAGTGTCCCTCTAGACGCCTTGTTCAATGCTGCTAAGGCACGGATTATCTGAAAATGACATCAAAATCGAAGTATAGCATTGTACAGTTTCGAGAGTGACAAATAGCACAGACAGACACGGAATCTAAAGTTTTTCAGTTGGGTCTAAAACGCCAAACAAAAAGTGAATCTACTGATTTGGGAAGACAATTATTTTTACAACTTCCTGCACGAGCACTAAGCTTCCATAGTTGGTAGTGAAGAAACAATATAATAATTGTAAATTGTAACAACGAGAGGTGTAATCGTAGTGGTTCACTCCTTCAAGGTGAGAGGCGAGTAACTTGCTACACCCAGAGGTTGACTTGTTGATTATAAAACTGTCCCCAGATACCATACATATATGTATCATACATAGATATGTATCATACACCCATACATATCCCCAGATGCAGTGTATTCAAGGATCGAGAAGGAGGAACTGCTCCCATCCATATCACTCCCGGGGCTTTCATGAAGCGGGGGGGGGGGGGGGTAGCAGGGCCACAGTGTAAGGGGTGGCAGAGTGGAAGGGTCTCCAAATAGGCAGAGCAGGGTTATGATTTTTAGTTTTTTGTTTCAGGGGTTAATACCCATTTTGCCTATTGGTAGGGGGGGGGGGGTAGGGGCGCCATAATAAAGGGGTAACACCGAGAGGGTATGGAATTGGAGTGGTTGACTCCTTCAAAGGTGAGAGGCGATTAACCTACTACACCCTGTTGATTATTTAAACCGTCAAGCATATCCCCAGATGCAGCGTCTTGAAGAATCGAGAAGGAGGAACCACTCCCATCCATCACAAAAGTTACCTATAGCACCTGCCTATGAAATTATCCCTATAGTATTTTTGGATGGATAGGTAGGTACTTTTTAGAAAAAATCGCACTTCTTCATGGTTTATCTGCTCCAATTCGAGAACGGAATAGGATCACTTTCATGTCTTTCACATCTCAAACATTGCGGTGAAAAGTTATTGGTGGGGGGAGGGGGTTACTTTTGTGACATTTTATATATGAAGTTCATTCTTTGAGGACCAATAGAAGCCTTTCGGTATGTGCAAATGTGAAATTCTACGAGTTATTAGGTTAAAGCTTGTCTCTGGAAAACTATAATTGATTATAAGCGGTTGAAGTTTTCTAAGAGAGCAGAACTGGGGCGGAATTAATCCCACTGTGCCAATCGCTTCGTATCCCATTTATCGACCCAGGAACTTCGCTCCAAAGTTTTTGAGCTTCTCCTTTGAGTCGGTCCAACTATAGTACATCATTAGTATACTGTAAATTCATAGCAGAATACACCAATAATGGTGCAATATAGTAAAGTAAACAATCATATTACCTATATGATGTTATGCATCTCTACAGAAGCCTCCCCGCTAGTGGAAATGCGAACCCTTGAAAACTGAACTCTTGGGCAATTTACTGAAGATGAACTCATTCAAAATTACTACTAATACATCGTCTTCTCATATATTTTGAAGTAATGTTATTGCATAGCAATCGATAGATCAATATTTTCAAATTTCACCATATCAGGACATTTGACTGATCAACATCATCATATGATTAGTATTAGGAATCTATGTGCCTTACCCAAATTTGTTTAAAGCGGTCCCATTATGTTTTTGGTTTCACTCAGCGTATAGTTTTTGTAACTCATTATCATTTACTTTACCTATTCAACTCGCTACATTATTGGCATTTTGTGTCTTTACTTTTTCACATGAACGAAAAAAGCGTTAAAAAAAGCGTTACGCTTGGTTTTCTGATGATTTCCGCTTACAACCGACTCGTTGTTAGGGAAATGATAATTCGTCGTTTTTCATCCCACGAAATTCGTTGACCATTCGTTCGAAAGCTCTCGATTATCCAACCATATTATGTTAACTAGTGCGAAGTGCGTGGCCAACAAGCTGAGTTATGAGCATGGTTATTTGAATAATTGTGTACACTCAGGTGATCATTCTCAACAATTGATATTGTGAACATGATTGCAACCGCTTGATAATTTCTGATGATTTCATTGAGCTGGTGTTTCGATGATTTGATTCATAGCAGGTGATCCGAATATTGCGAGAACGGTTTGATTTGTGAAGCGGTGGTTAAATCATTTTAGTAGGTAATTTCTATACTTAACACTCTAGGAAGCTGTAATTTCGTATGTAGCTTCTTTAGTACATTTACTTGATCATACCCAGGGTCCCGATCAGATGAGTGGCTCTTGAAGCTAATTTCTATGTTTTACACTCTAGGAAGCTGTAATTTCTTATATAGCCTCTTTAGGACATTTACTAGACGATGCCCAGAGTCCAGGTCAGCTGAGTGGCTCTTAGAGCTTGCATACGAGTCTGCAACTAAAGACATAAAATGTCCCAATGTGTTGCAGACTCGTATGCAAGCGTTTCTGATGATTAACGAATACAACCTTATCGTCTTCATGATGATTGTGCGCACTTTATGTTTAAAATATCCTATAATATGGGGGATGATTTTAAAATAACGTCAAATTACCTAATAACAATAAGTAAACAATGGTTAAACTACGACGTGGATTTTTCCATGAAATGTTGAGCTCGTCCTCCTGAATAATAATAATCCGGGTTGACTGAAGGTCTTCCACACCTCTTTCTGGTTGACTGCATTCATTTCATCCATTTATTTTTTAATAGCCAATTGTATTCACCCAAAACTCGGAGAATTATTTAAATTTAATTACGGTATTTGTACTGAGATTTTTGCTGGAGTAACACAGGAAAATGACCAGTTCTTGGGAATATTTTAACAGTAGGGTGTTCATGGAAGTCGACGAAAATCCGAGGGAAAACAGAATCAACTGCAAAGGTACCTAAATGATTAGGGTGATGATGGCCGGGGAGCACAATAGGTGGAAGGGGAAAGAGTTCAAGCAAAGGGTTCCGGGAGAACTTTGTCGAGTGTTTGCACAGAAGCTTGAGAGGAGGAGCTTCAGATGTGATGGCGAAGGAGGTCCCCGAGTGGCGAGGAGAGGAAGCTTGGAGCAGGGGGAGGGAAAGCTTGGAGAAGGTATGGGGGGAAATGTGCGAGAAAAGCCCTTTCTATAACCGGAAGGTTGGGGTACCTACGGCCTCCCCCGCCCCTCCATCTACCCCCAGTCAGCGGAGGCGGAGGGGGGCACCCACACGTCGCGAGAGATCTCCAAGCGACAAACAATAGGTTTGTTAGAAGCGGAGGAGCTGTCAGCTGGATAATTAGGGAGCCCTTAACGACGAAAGCGTCATAGGGGTGATGAGCCGTGCGCGCGGAACGCGGCGGGCTGGAGGCGTCAGTTGAGCGAGTTGAGCCTATTGTCCCGTCGGCGGCAGAGGCGGCGAGGGGGCGGAGGAGCTCAAAAACTTTGGAGCAAAGTAAAGCTCCGAGTCGACGAAAGGGACCCGAGTAATTGGCGCAGTGGGATTAATTCCACCCTAATTCAGCCCTCTTAGAAAAATTGCTGCCATTTATAATAAACCTAATCAATTTTAATCTCTCAAAGACAAGCAACCTGACATTTCTCTCATTTCTCTCTCACCATTGCAGACAACCAAGTAAGAAAACGTATGCCGAATTCGGTAGGTTGGATAACTTCATGCATAAACAAAAACAGATAATGTTGCGAGTTGAATAGGTAAAGTAAATAATAATGAGTTACAAAAACTGTATACTGAGTGAAACCACAAACAAAATGCGACCGCATTAGATAAATTGGGGAAAGACACACAGATTCCTAATACTAATCATATGATGATATTGATCAGTCAACTGTCCTGATATGGTGGAATTTGAAAACATTGATCTATCGATTGCTATGCAGTAACATTACTTCAAGATATATGAGGAGACGATGTATTAGTAGTCATTTTGAATGCGTTCTTCTTCAGTAAATTGCCCAAGAGTGCAGTTTTCAAGGGTTCGCATTTCCAATAGTGGGAAGATTCTGAAGAGATACATACAACATATTATCGAATATATTATCTATATCTATAAAAGAGGATGTGTGTATGTATATATGTATATTGCCTATAGACTCCAAAACCGCTCGACAGATTTTAATGAAACTTTCAGGTATTATTAGGCATGATTCAAGGATTGTTCCTGTAAAGTTTGGTGCAAATCCGTTCAAAGGGCTCTGACCCAGAGGGCATAAAAGGGTGCAGTGTCAGGTTTTAGAAATTTTAGTGGTTGTAGAAATAGTTGAACAGAAAGTACTGGTACCTTCTTGACGGCCTACTACATTTTTTTTTGACATTTTGAAATTTTCATGTCTTTCATATGGCACATAACAAAAAAATCGTCACGAAAAAAATTGTCCCAAGTGGCCACAACGATGATTATGACCATCAGAAATGACGTTGACCATTCATAGGTAAACACATGAAAATGTCCCAATGCGTTGCAGACTCGTATGCAAGCGTTAGGTTATACTTAAGCTTTACCTGAGGTTTTTTTTTTTTTTAGGGAGCAACTCTGAAAGTAACAGCCGTCACTGTATCAAGTTATCTAAACAATAATATTCTAGGGCTATAAGCCAACAAGGAAGCAGGTCGTACAGCTAACCAGCTATCAAAGCAACGAGTTATTCGGGGTAAAAATTGATAGTAGGTTACTGAGATGACAAGTTCCCGGGTAACATATGACGGAGGTAACAAGTAGTCATGTAGCAAGTTATTCGAGGAGCAGTTCTCGGGACAACCAGTACCTTATTAATTTTTTGTTAAATGTGAATGTATCCCAGTTAACAAATGTTGTTTGTATCTTTCCAGGCACAATACGAAAACATAGATGCTAAATATAAACATTTACTACAAAAATTGTTAACATGCACACTTATTTTACCGTTACCTGTGATTTATGTCTTTACTATGGCACATAAATGAAAAAGCGTCACGCGGGGAGCGTCACGCGAGGAGCGTCACGCGGGGAGCGTCACGCGGAGAGCGTTACGCGGAGATTCCCTAATGATCCCACGATTCTGAGATTTGGTATGTAGCCCCTTGAGGGACTTCTGAACACAACTGACCGATCCCAGATCAGCTGAGTGGCTCTAGAATCCAGTTTTTCCCCTAATGATCCCACGATTCTGAGATTTGGTATGTAGCCCCTTGAGGGACTTCTGAACACAACTGACCGATCCCAGATCAGCTGAGTGGCTCTAGAATCCAGTTTTTTCCCTAATGATCCCACGATTCTGAGATTTGGTATGTGGGCCCTTGAGGGACTTCTGAACACAACTGACCGATCCCAGATCAGCTGAGTGGATCTAGAATCCAGTTTTTTTCCCTAATGATCCCACGATTGACTTAATAACAGTTTAAAATTACGATCAATAAACAAATTTAATTTGGGCGCAGCAACGCGCGCGGGGGGAACGCTAGTATGAAATAATGATGTACTATTGTTGGAACGACTCAAAGGAGAAGCTCAAAAACTTTGGAGCAAAGTTCCTGGGTTGACGAATGGGATACAAAGTAATTGGCGCAGTGGGATTAATTCCACCCTAATTCAGCCCTCTTAGAAAAATTGCTGCCATTTATAATATACCTAATCAATTGTAATCCCTTAAAGACAAGCAACCTGACATTTCTCTCTCACCATTGCAGGCAACCAAGTAAGAAAACGTATGCCGAATTTGGTAGGTTGGATAACTTCTTGCATAAAACAGATAATGTTGCGAGTTGAATAGGTAAGTAAATAATAATGAGTTACAAAAACTATACGCTGAGTGCAACCACAAACAAAATGCGACAGCATTGAATAAATTTGGGTAAGACACATAGATTCCTAATACTAATCATATGATGATATTGATCAGTCAAATGTCCTGATATGGTGGAATAGAAAATATTGATCTATCGATTGGTATGCAATAGGTAACGTTACTTCAAAATATATGAGGAGACGATGTATCAGTAGTAATTTTGAATGCGTTCATCTTCAGTAAATTGTCCAAGAGTGCAGTTTTCAAGGGTTCGCATTTCCAATAGCGGGGAGGCTTCTGAAGAGATGCATAACATCATATGATTATTATATTATTATATGCATAATATATTATATGAACTAATGATGTGCTATTGTTGGAACGACTCAAAGGAGAAGCTCAAAAACTTTGGAGCAAAGTTCCTGGGTCGACGAATGGTATACGAAGTGATTGGCACAGTGGGATCAATTCCACCCTAATTCAGCCCTCTTAGAAAAATTACTGCCATTTATAATAAACCTAATCAATTTTAATCTCTCAAAGACAAGCAACCTGACATTTCTCTCCCACTATTGCAAACAACCAAGTAAGATCAAGTATGAGTTCGGTAGGTTGGATAACTTCATGCATAAACAAAACAAAATTTATGATTTTTTCAATCTTGAAACATTTGTCCTCCATTTGGATGTTTTGTCCTCCCTCAAGTCCTCCAATCTTGTTTTTCCATCTGGTTACTCTATACTACACCCAACGGAGTTCCATTTCAAAGTTCAGCATCTCAAGTTGAAAAAGAACAAAATTAGTTATATATAAAATGACAAATGAAACACCCGTATTAATTGGTCATATGGTTATTATTCGTGTGGTATATTAGAAATCATAGGAAACGCTTGCATAGGAGTCTGCAACACATTGGGACATTTTATGTCTTTAGTTGTAGACTCGTATATGTTGCAGTGTGGGGTGCCACAGGGTGAGGCCGTCACGAAAAGGGGTGCCGTGACTCAAAGAAGGTTGCGGACCACTGCCTTAGACATTCACCTATTAATTTTATTGCTGTTGGAGTAATAGTTGTCTGTGCGCATGCGCAAACGTAAAATTTGCTTTTTGGCTTTTTCGCCAATTTACTCTCATTAACGAATTTTCCATCGTACAACCGTGTCGTCATCCGACAACAAAACAACTGGAATATGATAATATTTGTCATATTCTACTCGCCTAAACAATTATACCAAGCTGAACTTTAGAAATAAATGTAAATATTCTTATTTCGTTCTAATTTATTTTCGTTAGAATCACCTTGGAACCCTGCACCACATTTATAATTACTGCCTCCCTAATAAATTCAAGAATGACGTCACCAACTACTTTAAACGCCACACAGCGTCACCATGATCCATCATGCGTTCCACACCTCATTCTGTTGAAGCCTCCGTTTTTCATATTCCATGAGAAACATACATTCCGTGAAAATGGAAATTAATGACTCTGAGCCGGTTTAATTATTCGAGAGTAAAGTCGCGTGCACTGCATTGATAATTACCCTGCGCCGTTTGTCAGATGCCACCTTCCCGATCGTAATAAATTAAACTACATATTTTTAATTGGAACAGCGTATTTCTCTAGCTGAAGCTTTTTGCATTCGTTTTCCAATATTGAAAGTTCATTCCGCTCACGCTTTTCTCCATCTGAACTGACAGTTGGCTCACATTTAATAATTACTTCAATGTTTCAAACTGAATGTCGGATCGTGTCAGAGAACCAAATAAAGTTTCTGGGGGAAATATCATAAAAAAGCTTTTATACTTGTTGACGCGTTCGCCCCGATGATGAATTGAATTATTAAAACATGACTCTCCGAAAATAAGGGGTCAGTGAAGAAAGAAAAGTGATGTCAGTATTTCAAGAGTTGGTACAACAAAAATGCATTACAGAGTTCGGTGTAAATCTCTATTATATTTTAAGAATGAAATATTTAATAAATTACGCTTGAGAATATTACGATTTGAACCCAATAACGTATTCTTGAACTAAGTGTCAAAAATATTATTTGATTCATTCAATAATTAAATATGAATTCCATAAAAATAATTCTATTAATTTAAAATCTTCCTTCCCTTCTGACCCCCCTTCGCCCCTCCCGGACCCCTCTGTTGCTTTCCGCTTTGAGCCTGCGGCTAAAATGCTCTTTATTCCCGCTGATTCGGGGTCGCATGTTCCATCAATGGACTGTGATGCACATAACATTACGACCTCAACCAAGTATCAACAAAACAATGCTTACAAGCAGCCCAATAATCTTGTTTACTAATCATTCATAATATTGCATTATTGGATCATTGGGCATTATCTAGTAAATAAATATAAAACTACGACATATCTTATATCTTATCTAATCTAATAATAATCTGAAATCTTACAAATCTTCAGTAAAAGGAGAGGTTTCCAACGAATGGCGAACGATTTCTGGGCGATGAACACAGCGGAAGTTCCATTTCCTTACCTAGGTTTTACGTGAAACATAAGAATATCTGTGTGATAGTTTTTTGTGACATAAAAAAGTTACACTTTAGGCCATTAAGGTTATGGCTAAAGCATGTTCCATAGATAGATAGATAGATAGATATTTTATTGTGTTAAAAAACAAGTTTTTTTTTCACAAGAGTTCACATACATGTGAATAAACTACTAATACTAATAAATGAAGTACAAAGTTCTTTAAATTCAGATAAAATACATAGTAGAAAGAAAAAAAGAAATTCTGATTTGAAAATTTAACTCAGCAGCCAATAGTGTAAGGCACAAAGAGAGAAATTATACATGAAAAGATGAGGCACATAACATCAAAGTCAGTCTAAACAAAAAAAAACCTTCGTTTATAGTAAACGCCCGCTGTCGTAAAACAGTCTGCAGAAATCCTACTAATTTCCCCACCTCTTTCCTATCGTTGCATAGCAGAACTGAGCGGAAAACGGATTCATTTAAAAAAGGGGCTTCAAAGTATTTAAAGCGTTCGAAGGTATAAACTTGGCAGGAAGAGATGAGGTGGTACAGCGTATCAGGGCTGTCGGCATTGCATATCGAGCAACTTGTGGAACTGTCAAAGCGGTTGGCTATTCCATGGAGGATTACTCGGCAAAAAGAGGGGTTTGCACACCTTATTTGGTACAGAAGTCTCTTTGTAAATAACGAGTAGTCATTTTCGAGGTACAATGCGCTCTGCCGGAGGCTAAAAGGAGAATTTCGTGGGCTGTAACTGAAGAAAGACGAAGAGGATCTCTCCAAATCAGCCTGATATAGGTTATTGAAAAAGCATCTAAGAAATCCTGCTTTTTCCTCTTAATCATGGTGAGACCTCTGTATGTCCACAAACTTTCAAGATTCGCATCTTCAAGGATGCTCTTCAGTTGCAAAGACCAGTTGAATTTTGGATCGGGAAAACTTTGGGTGAGGGACATTAATCTTTCAAAGCAAATTCTGGGAAGTCTATTTTGAGGCATGGCCAGGAGTTTACTCCACCAGCCGAACATCGCCTTGGCTATTAAGAATTTTGTGTGACTAAGCCCAAGTTCCAATCTAACTACGTAATCTGGCGTGTTAAGCGCTAAACCCATAAGTGACTTGAAGGCCCTAACCTGAACACGTTCCAGGATTTCCGCGTATTGAGAGGCCCACACTTCAGAGCCATAGAGCATAGTACTCACTATAGCCCCAGAGAAGAGCCCATACCAAGCTTCGGGGGATGCGGCTTGAGTTTTGAAAATAACCGGCCAGACGTTCTTATAAGCAGCAATTCCCTTATTAACAGCAAACTGGGCCTGCTGGAAAAACAATCCTGACCTGGAGAAGAGAACCCCTAAGTAAGTGTATGTAGAAACTGTTTGCAATTCATCCGAACCACACCAAAATCTGTTAGAAGCCTGCCTCCCTTTACGCTGAAAAACCATTACTTTGGACTTGGATGCGTTGATAGTAAGATTATTCAAACTACAATATTCGTTCAGAGCTTCGAGAGCACGATTCATATTCCGAGGAGTATCAGCGAGTAAGACCTGATCATCTGCATAAGACAATGAGATCAGAGAAACAGTCCCATCAATACTCACTCCTTCAATACCTTTTGAGAGCATGAACGAATCAAAATCTGAAATAAATAAGGCAAATAGGAGGGGTGAAAGAATATCACCTTGCAAAATACCAGAAGTGATGTCATAGGGCTTGGAAGACTCTGTCCCCAGTCCAATAGAAAACACTGCCTGCCCATACCAGGTCCGGACGAGATTGATGAAACGAGCACTAACACCCATTGAATGCAGCTTATTCCACAACAACTCAAGAGAAATGCTGTCAAAAGCTCGTTTATAATCAATGAAGGTGCAGTACAGTTTCCTTCCTCTCAATCTGGTTGAAATGTGGGCCTTACTGGCTAATGTGAATATTGAGTCGATAGTTCCTCTGCCCTTCCTAAACCCATTTTGATTTTCTGGCAATAGATTTTTATTAAAAGCAAAGGATAGCAACCTATTGAGGAGAATTTGAGAGAAAATTTTAGCAAGGCAGTTAATGAGTAAAATACCACAATAATTACCCACATCAGCTGAATCTCCTTTCTTCAATAGCAAAAAACCCTGAATTTTCGACCAGCCAGAGGGAACGACTCCAGAAGATAAAATAAAATTGAACAAATTCAGAATGTATAAGAGCCCTTCCTTCGGCATATTTTTTAAAAACTCATATGGAATCAAGTCCTCTCCGGGTGCTTTTTTGTCCTTGAAAGAAGCAAGGTCCTTAGAGAGTTCGTCTAAAGAAATTTCAGAGTCTAAAACTGGGTCAAAAGTTCCTAGAAAATCGGCGTCCCTTCTAGCCCCCCGTACTGGGTACAGCTCATTGTAAAAAGCTTCAACTGCATCCATTTTAAGCCCGCAGGTACGCGCTGATCGCCCCTTGAGTCTTCTAACAGCCATCCAAAACGATTTTAAATCACGGCTGGAAGGTAAAAGCAAACGTTAATCAGAAAAGTATGTTTTCTTTTTAGATCTAATAAATTTTCTGTAAGGTTTTCTTTTTTCCAGATACTCATTTATGAAGGGCTGGGTAAAACCTTTGCGACGAAGCTTTCTGAAGCTTCTCTCATCTCGTATTTTGCCGAAACGCATTCAGAGTCAAACCATGGGCTGCGACGAAAATTAGGACGATGCGGTTTAGGGGGCAGAAACATGTTCAGATCTTTAGCGCACTTAATTATGAACGTTTTCAGCTCATTGTATATCGTGTCAACCGAATCAGATAAGCCTCTAGTGAGTTGACAAGTCTTTTGCCGTTTGAATCGACGTTGGAGTCCAAGGAGGAACGGGAGGCTGTTAATGAGCTTCCTTCAAAAAAGTCAGGGTCACCCTCATTCAAAACGCCAATTCTACTGTTCCAGTCACCTCCCAAAACAATACGAATTCCCCCAAAAGTACCATGTAAAAACTCCAAAGCAGAGTCAAGTTCAGTAACAGTGCCCTCTGTGCAACCCTCATTAAAGTATACTGCTCCTAATATTAGCGCTTCATTGGCATATTCCGCCAAAACAAAAAGAAAATATCTTGATTTTAATATTATTGAACATTTTATAGTCTTACGATAATAAAGCACTAAACCACCACTGGCCCTACCTTTGTTACTGGTTCTAACCGCAAAGCTACTTAAAGAATTATATCCATCAATAGAAAAAGAAACTTCCTTCTCTAACCAAGTCTCCACAAGAAAAACAAAGTCTAAATTTAAACTCAATAAAGATTCCTTCTCAACAATGAAATTTTCAAAACCAAAACAATTCCAAAACAGTACATTACAAAACTTCGAAGTCGGAGTGGGAGTGACCTTGCCTTCATGGGTGATCAACCGTTTTTTGGATCAACCGGGCTTTCTTCGGTGAATTTTTTATGGGCGAGATTTCTTTACGCTTCTTGGTGTCCACGGGTGAATGGGAAGTCCCTGCAGCTTCGTAAAACTTTGGTGGAAGGTCCAGCCTCACGTATGCGGGTTTTTCAACTTGTCTACGAGCACTGTAGACTATTTCCTTCATTTTTATCGTCAAAAACTCGACGATAATCGGACGAGACCGGCCAGGGAGAAGTTTGGTTTTGTCACCACGGCGATAGCAGGCCTCAATATCTGATTCGGAACACCTAACACCCTCCAGAGAGTTAATGATTTCCAAAATTTTTTGTAAAGGTTCGCCATCTTCCGAAATTCCGAAAAATATAAGGTTCTTTTTTCTGATTTTGGTTTATTATTTCCAATAATAAGCCTATGTGATCGTATAGCAAAAAATTTTTATAACCCCCCTCAAACTTTGTCACTTTACGTTTCAAGGTGCGTAGAATCCAAATTTGAAATGTCCGTCCGCCGTCCGCCGTTCGCCGTCCGCCGTCCGCCGTCCGGGCCATAAAAGGCCTAAGAATTGACTTAAAAAACCCGTCCTTTCGCCCATAGACTCCATTTGGGGTCTAGTTGGTCCTAACGTTTAACCATCCCGATCGCTTTACTCGCATAGATGCTATGGGCCAAAAACGGGCGAAAAAGTGTCATTTCAAGGCTTTGTTAGACTTACGCACGCACGCACGCCTGGCACGCTTGGCAGGGGGTCAGGGTGGGCGGTGAGGGGGGTGAGCGGGGGGTGGAGTGAGAGGAGGCGCCGGCGCCGCGGCACCTTGTGGTGGATACGGCGCCGGCGTTCCTTCGAGGCATTAATATATGTTTTTTTTTTCAAGGTCATATTTGTGTGTTAATACCAAAGCTTTTCCTACGCATATTTAATAACATATCCTCTCGACTTTACGTACGTACTTAGATAATGATATTATTAAGGCAATAACTATTTGAATAGATAGGAGCTCAAATCGAGAAATATAAACATGCGTATATAATTATAGAAGTATAGGTTGTGGCAACTGGAAATAGGACACGCCGAGGAGTCTGGACGGGCCTTATGACGTACGCTAGTCAACTAAAACTATGATCATACTCAATTGAAAAAATAATAAACCTTTGTGAAATAATTTGCAGCGTTTTTTTTCTCCAGGGCGTTGATTAAGCGGTCATGCGTATCAACCTTTTTCGCAACTTTTTGGAGGTCCACCCCCTCTAAGCTTTTCTCTACCTTGTCTAGTTTTTCCAGAATTCGATCAAGCTTTTGGTCCGAGTTCATTTTTTATATTTCCGAGAAACAAACAAGTCTGCGGAATACCTATAAGATGCGGTGGACACGCCAATCAGTTTGTTGACGTTTTTTATCAATAAGACAATCCTTACCGTGCCTGCACAGAGTTCCAAGAGGCGTCCAAGAGGTGAGAGGGCAGCGAGGGGCGAGGAGGGACCGAAGAAGAGTACGAATGACCTTGGGCGACAGCCGAATATCCCCGAGAAACTCTCCGAACAAACCCCCACTCAGCCAAACTACACCTCCACCAGCTAATAAGCCTATGTGATCGTGTAGCAAAAAATTTTTATAACCCCCCCTCCAACTTTGTCACTTTACGTTTCAAGGTGCGTAGAATCCAAATTTGAAATGTCCGTCCGCCGTTTCGCCGTCCGCCGTCCGGGCCATAAAAGGCCTAAGAATTGACTTAACTTAGATAATGATATTATTAAGGCAATAACTATTTGAATAGATAGGAGCTCAAATCGAGAAATATAAACATGCGTATATAATTATAGAAGTATAGGTTGTGGCAACTCGAAGTAGGACACGCCGGGGAGTCTGGACGGGCCTTATGACGTACGCTAGCCAACTAAAACTACGATCATACTCAATTGAAAAAATAATAAACCTTTGTGAAATAATTTGCAGCGTTTTTTTCAATTGAGTTTGATCGTAGTTTTAGTTGGCTTGCGTACGTCATAAGGCCCGTCCAGACTCCTCGGCGTGTCCTATTTCGAGTTGCCACAACCTATACTTCTATAATTATATACGCATGTTTATATTTCTCGATTTGAGCTCCTATCTATTCAAATAGTTATTGCCTTAATAATATCATTATCTAAGTACGTACGAAAAGTCGAGAGAATATGTTATTAAATATACGTAGGAAAAGCATTGGTATTAACACACAAATATGACCTAGAAAAAAACATATATTCATGCCTCGAAGGAACGTTGTACCCACCTCATGGTGCCGCGGCGCCTCCTCTCACTCCACCCCCCGCTCACCCCCCTCACCCCCCACCCTGACCCCCAGCCAAGCGTGCCAGGCGTGCGTCTAACACGTCTAACACTCAAAGCCACTTTTTCGCCCGTTTTTGGCCCATAGCATCTATGCGAGTAAAGCGATCGGGATGGTTAAACGTTAGGACCAACTAGACCCCAAATGGAGTCTATGTGCGAAAGAACGGGTTTTTCAAGTAAATTCTTAGGCCTTTTATGGCCCGGACGGCGGACGGCGGACGGCGAACGGCGGACGGACATTTCAAATTTGGATTCTACGCACCTTGAAACGTAAAGTGACAAAGTTTGAGGGGGTGTTATACAAATTTTTTGCTATACGATCACATAGGCTTATTATTGGAAATAATAAACCAAAAATCAACACATTCTCAAAATCAGTTGTTTTACCTGTCAAGTCGAGTGGATTCCGAAAATCGATAATCTTTGGAACGTCCCACAGGATGGGACGAAACCCCTAAAAATGATAGTCCTTCAATGTCAATTACTAACATTTTTTTAAATATCTGAATACCTACAGACTAATGATCTACAAGATAGATTTTTGAATTATTACTTCCGAGTCTACCTGTAGGTAGCGGAAGCATTGTTTTACTTTCAGGGGGAAAATTTTTGATCTCCAAAATCAAAATTTCCACTCACATTTTACGTTTTAGACCATTCTGAACAACTTCAGATCCGAGACTGTCTGTCTGTCTGTCTGTGTCTGTCGTATGTCCGCAAATCCTTCTAACAAGGTTATTTCCCACAGTTTATATCCGATTTAGATGAAATTTTCAGGGGATATGTGGGCTATGGGGTAGACGGTTACAACGTTCTTGACTCAATACCACACTCTGCGCATGCGCAAACGTAAATTTTACTCTACTCGTTCGAGTTCAGTTAGATTTGATTGATAGTTGGAAGAAGATGATAGGTAAACGAGGAAGCTATGTGCCACACCCAACTTGGCAGCCGTTTTTTTAATTTAGACCATCTATACCTGAAGTAATTAGCTTTTTTTGGAATGTTAATAAAAACTACTAATTTTTGGCTTTTCTTCTAGTATGTAATCCTGTCTGAGTTCAAAATTTCCCAACTTCAAAATCTAAAAAAACAAAAATCTAAAAATCCAAAATCTTTTTGAATCAACGAATTTCATTTAGTATAAGTTTTTTGCTATAGAAGTGGTTTTTAACAATTTTTTCTACTGAAATTGCTCAAATTTCAACACAATTCAACATATTAAAATACTTTAGGTAATTTAGGGAAATTCGCTCAGATGATCATGCTGCATGACTGGAACTTTTTTTTTTTTTTGTATTTAGCCTCTCTTTACTCTAGGGTTCCTATTAAATTTCTGCTTCCTATAAAGGAGAGAATTCAGCTCAATCAGCTGATGTGGATGAAGCCCGTAACTTCATTCGTCTCTTAATGTCTCAGAGATGATCCCGATCAAAATTCAACTTCCTAGGGGAACATTAACATTGTACAACGCAACGCATTAACAACGAAGCATATGGGGCAGTAACTGTAAACATCATTCCTTAGCGACCAATCATGTTTTGTTTATCGATTAAAAAACAGGTTTTTGTGACGCGAGACGATTTTCGAATTTATGTACCAGAGCAAGTACACGTATAAAACAAAATACATACATACAAAACATAAAACAAAACACGTATGAAAAACGTTTCGTTATGTGCTAAGAGTGTATCGGACATAGTGTCATTCGAATTCTTACTGCTATGAGACTACAAACGGTCACACTGAAGAATTTTCTCGTTACGATTTCGACATTATTTCTGTTCTAATTGTTATCTCTTGCAATGAAAATTTAATGATTGTAAACGTTGAAAGGTAAACGAACGTTGTAGAACCTATGGGGATTTCATTATACGGTAGAAAGTCGATCCAACATTATCGGTATTCCCCTCTCAACGCCCCACTTCAATCTACTTTGTGACTCCCTAAAGCCGGTTGAAACTCAAATAAGAAATTACAAAGGTTGATTTCAAAGAATGGTGGAGAGGTTTTTGCATTATTCATCCTCTTTTTTTCTCTTAGTTGCGAGGCTGGAACTTGTTCTTTCCTCCGACAAGAAAAGTTTATTACTTGGCTTATTTGATATCAGCTAAGTCTTGTAGAAAGGGTGGGGGAGGGGGGCAGCGTGGAGTGTAACGTTACTAATGGTTTTCTTTCTTGTTTCAGGTAACGGCATGTCCGGATCACGTTTGATAATTCTTGTTTCTTCTCAGGTAAGTTGCATAGCCAATATCTACCTTCTGCAAGATTTCTGTTTCGTAGGTAAATGAAGAAATCTATTATGCCCTTGGGTGGGAATCAGGTCTCGTAAGATGTAGTTTTTAACCAATTTATACCCCAATTTCATTTCCCCAAGTTGGAACTCAACCTGGAAGTGTTCAACATGCTGCTTCACAGAGTGTATCTCCTCTCCTCATGTGCTCCTTCCTCTATCTTCTTATTTTTTAATACTATAAATAAAATGCATTAATTTATTTTACACGAGACAAGCCCAAAGATATTTGTACCCAAGACATTCAGATTGTAGGTGATACAATTCGATACAATGAAATGAAATCCTTTGGCAAAATATTTACAATTTGTTTTTTTAATATTGACAAGATTGGAAGTAAAACGCTGCAAATTATTACACAATGGTATATTATTTCTGTGATAGATTGCTTTCTACGCAGATCATTGGTCTATAATTATTAAACCCCGTGTGTAATTTAGGATCAGAACATGGCGCATTGTGCCTTCCAGAAGGGTTCACACTTTTACATTTCCAAGACCCGCAATTTTACTCTTCACAGTAAAGGTGTTTAAAAAACGGGAAAATTATGCTTGAAGTAATTTACGTTAGCGCATGCGCAGAATGGAGTAATAATTTGAGAGAAATTAAATTGGTAGGGTACAATCAATAGCTTAACCCACAAATTCATATGAAATGTCATCAAAATCTGATGAAAATTAAACCTTGTTCCTCGGAGTACACTTTTGCGAATGCGTAGGAGCTAATAATGATGCAATCTTGTTGAAATTAACAAGGAATAATTAAACCAATGTCCCCCAACTATGCACCGAATTTGAGCGGAATTGGACGACTAGGGCGTGAAAAAATGATGCTTGAAAGAATTTACTTTTGCGCATACGCAGAATGAAGTAATGATTTGAGAAGTTTGGAATTATTAGTGGACCAGAAAATGATGCTTATGGAATTTACGTTTGTGCATGCGTCGTGTGAAGTATTGATTTGGGAACAACGAAACTTATAGGGGACCATTTTCACCATAACTCACACATTCCGTGAAAATTCCATAAGAGTCGGTTGAATATTGTGGAAATTAAGCTTGTTACTATGATTAGCGGACATACACACACAGATACACCCACAGAGACAGAGAGAGAAAGACACGGAACGAAAGTTGTTCAGAATAGTCTAAAACATTTAATGCGAGTGGAAGTTTTACCACTATAAAAAACTACATCCGTTTGATTTTAGTGGAGACCACAACTTTTAAATCTTTCGAAAGTGAAAACAATGCTTCCGTTACCTATTGGTAGACTTGGGAGCAATTTAAGAGATGAAATATATTGCATTAACAACACAATCGAACAACACCCTATAAAAGAGTAAGGCATGCTAACTCCTTCAACACGGGTTTTTTGTATAATCTTATTAGTAATGCCAATTTACCATCGCTCTCTAAATTCTGTTTAGTTTGACTATTTATAGTTTTCCCTTGTCAATCATTATAATGCATGTAGTTTCGGATTCCATCAGCCAATAGCGGTCGTTTCATAAGATGTTGACTAGGATTCACTCATTAAGAGTTGCGGAATATCCCACTTATCACGCGGGAAGGTTCTTTAAGAGATTTTGATTTACTTTTTATTTCATATTCCCTACCGCTGCTCCTTTCTTGTAAGCCCAAATCCTCTTCCCGAAATTGCCACATAAGCATTCATAGTGGTAAAGCTTAAACTTGGAAATGTGGGTGTTTTATAGTCATTCTAAAGGTGTTAAAAGGTCTGTACCAATAATACGGAAAGCCTAGTCATGCAGTCACGATTTCCCCAGCCAATTCAATGGCTGTGTAGGTACCTTTCGCGGTGGGTTGCCGTGGACATTTGACCCTACCGCCGACCAATTACAGGCCTTGGGTCGCAGATATTCTAGCAAGGCCTTTGTTCACGTTACACGCCTCACATCACTCCGTCTTTGTTGGCTTTCATCCGCGTCTATTTAACTTCATTCATCGGTCAGGTTTTCGAGTTACGTTTTGATTTTATTACAGAGCCGTAAAGATAGCGAAATGATCGAGTTTTACGTTGTACAACGCACGTGATTCCGAAACGTGCAGGTAAAGTCTTTTCATCTCGTAATATTAAGATACCTAATATTAGACCGTTTTCTCCCGTATGGAGCAGCGCAGGTCACCATGATTAGATTAGATAGAGCCACAATTGAAAAACATATCATCATACTACTTTTTCGATAAGGAAACAATTCAAACGTGATGCATCACTAGTCCATTTGACCAAAACGCTCCGTTTTGACTGATTCCGAAGCCGACCTCGCACGAGCACAAATCTTCCCTACATTCTGTAATATAGAAGCAAAATGATATGAACCATAACAAACATCCCAATCCACTTAACCCTCCAATTTCCTTAAGCAAGCTCGAAGAGAAATTTTCAAATGATGTAAAAATCTTTTTTTTTTTTTTCTGATATTTTTGCAATGGTGGGGGAAAGGTATAATACCGCACCATGGAGGGTGCACTGGGATTAGCTACCTCAGCCTTGCTTCGGAAATAACTGATTTCAATTTAAATACATGACGTTAAACAGTATATCCTAATTAAAGCAAAGAAAAACTCGGATTGGCATCAGGAAGAGAGCACCCAGGTGTGTGGGTGCATTTCCCAGTGCACCCTACAGGGTGCATCAAACTTTGGAGAGCCACAGCATTTAGACTATTCTGGAATTTTGGACAAAAAGAGGTTAGTTACATACACCAACTATCTAAAAGTAGTTTTATCTAAGAAAAAAGAGTCACATACCATATTATTATAATATTTATTTAACGTGAAAAATAAACCGATTTAACTCAAAGCCGAGCTGCAATAACACAGACATGGCTGACTTCAACAGTTTATAACCTCCGGTCGGGTTATGTCTTTACGCTTTCCTATTTTTTCTCGGTTCGGATAAAATTTCAAGACACTATATATCGCTTGGAATAGGCCGTGAACCCTGTAGGGTTAATACTGTACGATGATTCAATCTTCTTGTTGACAACCAAGATTATAAAAGGAGGAGTGGAAACGTGAAAGAAAATGACCGGTTTTTCTCGGTGGAATTAGCATAGACAATCTCCAAGGGCCCTCGGCCGGAAGGGACAATCCCAATGGTCTGATTCAATGATAGGAAAAAGGGTTGGAGGAAGCAATCAGACAAGAAAAGCGAGTTGGAAGGAGTGATAAGTCCTTTTTATTCTGCCTACAGCCGGACCTGGGAGGAGGTTGATTGATCGGGTTGGAAGACGGAAAAGGAAAAGCTCTGACCACCGATACCCCACCCGCCTCTCACCCATCGTTCCAACCATCTCACAACGTCGTAGTACTGCTTTCGTTGATAAGAACGAAGCCTCGCTCTTTCCCCCTCTCCCTTCTCTTATACCACTACCACCAGTCTCGTTTGGTGATAAGTCTGGTCTTCAGTCTTGACTCTCGAGACTCTTGAAGGGGCCTATCCTTCTCTTTTTACAGAGAGGCTGAGGGGCCGATAACCGTTTCGGTTCGCTGGGTTTTCGACAGCGGTGAAAAGTTCAATCAGAGGGACCATCTGGGTGATGTTTCTTGGGGGTCAATTGGCGCTCAGTAGTTGCGACAAACGAGATTCACCAGGACGGCCAGGTGCTTTATCACCACAAAGAGTCGAGCTTTTTTTCCGCCCGGTAGCGCTACCTACTACCTACAGTGTCATTAGGAAGGCCTATTCACGATGTGCTCAAAAAGCTCCAGCAGCATGACCATATGAGCAAACTTTGGTGAATAATCGTATTATATTGTGTATGACTCGGGTTGAGGAGAAGAATTAACACTTTCAAATCTGCTTGATGAGTGTGTTTTATTCGAAAGTCGGAATTAAGCACTTTGAATGTATGGAAGTTGTTAACAAACAATTTGATAACTAAAACTCGTTGTAAATAATATTCGGAAATCCAAAAATGATTTTGGATTTTCAACTTTTTTTTCCAGTTTTAATCGATAATCAGCAAACATTAAAGAAATTTAAGTAAGTACGTTTTCAGCATAATTTTGTTTATAAACCTTTTAATTGTCATTGTTGATCAAATCGAACTCATTGTTAATAAACTTCTTTTGACTGAAATTCTGGTAAAAACTCAGCCCTGCCGACACCCCAGACCCACTTTTGCTCTCTCCTTAAGCCTCGGCTAAACATTGGAGGAATGTAGAACATGCTCCAGTTCAAATTAATCATAGGTTGATTAGCTGTGGACTTAGCTCCAGATCTCGCTCAGCTGATCCGGGCGGGGGGGGGGGGGGGGGGGGGGGCTCTACACTCCATGGTTCGTTTCTAGACGTCCCAAGAGCTCTCCATATCAAATTTAATTTCAGCTTCATAGGTTGAATAGTAAAGAAATCTCCGGAGTTCACTCAGCTGATCTAGTGGGCTTCAGACTTTTTAATGCATTTCTAGATGTTCCAAGAGGCCTCCATTACAAATTTTGGCTTCATAGAATGAAAAGCAAAGAACATAGCTCGGGATCTTACTCACCTGATCTGGGTGGCTCTAGACTTAATGATTTGTTTCTAGACGTTTCAAGGTTTTCGATTTCGAATTTCGGCTTCAAAGATCAAACAGCAAAGAAATTAGATCCGCCGCTACTGTTGTCTCGAATAGCAAAGAACATAGCTCGAGATCTCACTCAACTGATCTGGGGGGGGGGGGGGGGGGGGGCTGGACTTCATTACTCGTTTCAACTCGTCCCAAGGGTTATTCACTTCAAATTTCAGCTTCACAGGTTAAATAGCAAAGAAATTAGATCCGCTGCAGCTTTAGTCTCATTTTCTATTACAATTTTTCATCTTTAGATCTCGGTAAAAGCGGGTTCCACGATAAAAAAAAAATATATAAATTTTGATTGTTTGCTGTTTCGGTTTATAATTTTCAATAATAAACCTTTGCGATGGACCAAGAAAAAATTGTAACCCCCCAACCAACCGAGTAGGTAGCCCTCGAAAAATTGTGATCAATAAATTGACAATCTTTGAATTTTAGTCTGCTGGTATATAACAACGAGCTAGCCCAGATAGACTATGCTCTATAAGTTCTTATCCAGATCTCCTTGAACGTATTAAAATTTTAATCGTCCCAAAAGTGATGAAATTTATCACCAAATTTTCAATTTTTTAATCTTAGTCTGTCATTACTTTTCAACCTCATAGGTTCGGCAGACAAGTCCCAAACTTCTTCATTCGACATGTTTAATCATGGTGTCAAAATTTGATACGTCCCAAATACCATGAATTTTACATACAAAAAAGTGCACTTTTTGACATTGATCCTGCCACGCATTTTCAATTGTTTCAAAATGACAGACTGATGTGAACTTCCATGTTAGTGCATGACCTATCATATTTCAAATTTCATCCATCCTGGAGACAGGGTCAATTTTCATGTTTACTTAACAATTTACACCCCCGAAATTTCTAAGAGAAACCGCTTTGAAATGGCTGAATTGGATTTTCTTGCTCAAAATGGATTAAATTTTCATTATTTCAAGTCAAAACTTATCCCTAAATGAACACCCATTTTCGGCCTCGGCTCCAGGACTATTCCGAAAATCGAATTAAAAAAATCCGCCCATCCACCATACGCCCATACGCCATCCGAAGCTTTTCTCCGTAACTACTGAACCAAACTTTATAAAATTTGCCTTAAAAATCGTACATCAGCCGGGGATGCGCCAGTAACATCGGCATCACTATCTCAATAACTTTAGAAATAAAAGGGTATTTTTAGTTTGGTTTATGAACAAAGAGGTACAATAAATTGAATTAGACCATCGGGGTAGCTTTACGTTCGTTTCCAACAATAAAAGGAATTAGGAAATATATAATTGATTGTCCAAAGTTGAGCTAGTATGTGGGGAGCACCTTCGTCTATAAAAATTTATTCATGGAAATCGAATTTAGTGTAGCTTTTAATATTGTATTGATGGACTAGAGAAGAGTAGGTAGGTGATTCGTTTAATTTCTTAACTTAATTGCTATTTATGAACTAGTGATCTGCGTTGAAAGGATATCTACAAAGAATTAATATATCTACCTTTGTGTAATAATCTGCAGCGTTTTTCCAGTTGATTATAATGTATCTTTGTTCAGAATCTGAAATCTTTATTCAGCCACCAATTGTACGGAATGCGTCAAAATAAATATTTCAAAAGGTGTTTCACGTATCCGCTCTGTATTCAGTCCTGTATGCAATGTGGCTAATCTAAACATAATAAAACCACCAATAACACAAGAATAAACAATAACTTTTTCATAAACATAAATTCAATAATAATAGACAGATTTTACAGATATCACAGATTTTGAATTTGTTTATACTTATATGAAAACTATTCATTAGGTTGAGTACTTTTATTAATATTCCTCAACACCAATACGTCATCGGATACCTAGATAATAGTTAATAAATAAATAAAGGGACATTTTTAACATTACGTAATATGCAGTCATTTATTGCAAAAATTAAGCATAAAGAATTCGCTTATTTCATAGAGTGGATTTTGAGTCAAACATTTTTTTTTACAGCAGATCAAAACTTTTTTGAGTCGAGTTGTCGTAAAGTCAAAGGTAAATGATTGAACAGAGGTTCAAAGGTTTTACCGCTTTTCAGGCATCGTAAATCATAGTGCGTCAGGGGAACGGCGAATTTCTATGATTCCCCTCATTCGGAGCTCTTATGGGTTTCAAAAGGAAATCAAATCCACACTCCAGTAATTTATCTCAATGACAGCACAATCTTCACATTATGTTACCGATCAATCGGTTCAGCTTAGGCCGTTTTCCATTCGATCAACTCCAAAGGAAACACTTTCCACCCGGTGCCGGTCCCAAAATAAAATATGGTCATTCCTTTGAATCCCGACACTAATGCCGGGAGACGGTCGGATTACCAAGTTAGATCCCGGTTATCTCCGGAAGACTAATTATGTACCGGAATAGAAAGGGAAATTGTCGGGATCGGGCGGAGGGACGAAATACAGGAGGCAAAGGGTTTCGGCGCGCTAATCCGCGAATGTATTTAGCGGGAATGGAGCTTAGTAACATCCCAGGTCTCGCTCTCCCAAGGATTATGTGGGATATCGTAGACCCTCGGTTACCTCTTGTCCACAGGTATTATTTTTCTACTTAGTTTTATTCAGTCTTGGACTGGAATGAGGAAGTTTTGCATACATTTCTCATCCAGATTCCTAAAGTAATTTTGTCTGACCGAGGGGCTGATTAAGACAGTATACCCACAACTATACACACAATGTTTGTACCTATAAACATAGAACCTAACATTTTAGAGTGACAGAATTTTCGTTCAGTAAATTGGTGCGTTAGAATGAAGTAGCGGTGAAGATCAACACTCAACAACAAGGTTAATATTAGCAGGATTGATGGCAACGTGGGTTTGGATCCAAACCAGCACCAATTATTTTACCGTAATAACAACTAGTTTCAACAAGTCTTACATGTATAAACCTCAACATTTCTTAACATACATCATAACATGATTTACATGTACTATATAACATGTCTTGATGTACATCATTACATGCCCTAATATGCAGCATTGCTTAGATTCCAGCCGAGGGTAATATGCTGAGCTAAGGAATAGAATAAAGAGATTGTGACACCTGAAAGTTGTGGTTTCTGGAGCTTCATCAGCAGGACTGATGGAAAGAGTACTCAAGGGAAATAATTCCAAATTGAGAGGAAGAAACACACAGAAGGGAATGCGGGGCACACTTAGAAACAGCTGATCTACCTTTTCCAAACATCCACTACAGAGTGCTGGCGTCGTTTCATCACTGATTCCCAGAAATTCGACCTGTGTTAGGTATGTAAGGTGTCCATCTCTAAAGGTTGGAGGGTGGGACACACATAGTAACAGCTGATCTACCTTCTTCCTTTCTCGAATGTGCTTGCAATCAATTTGCCCACATAGGTATTTAACATTCATTGGGGATGTTCCTTCATCAGAGATGCTTGGCATCTATGCATCTATATAGAATAATATCCCATTCAACCCAATATGACACCGAATCGGGCCTGATTGCAATGAGCGTTACCCAAGGGTACGAAAAAGGCATTTTAAAAATTTTTAAATGAAAGAAGATTCCATCCTAAAAAGTTCGGCCTCAACCGCACTCTCCTAGGTTGAGTAGTTTTCTTTCTATGATTTTTCAAACTTAGGAGAGTGCAGATGGTATCAAATTTCTTAGAATGGAATCTTCTTTCAATTAAAATATGAAATGAATTCGTGGGTAACGCTCATTGGACTTGATAGAAACGTTCCATGATCGTACGAGCGGATTTTCTTAAATTACCTATCGTATTATAATATATTCAATTGTATAGAAATTTGAGCAATTTAAGTACAAAGGAATTGTTAAAAACCAACTCATACGTACCAAATAAAATTCAGCGATTACAAAAAAATTGGATTTTTAGAACTTTATTACAGTTTTTGTAGAATTTTTAGAAATATTTATGAACTTTAAGTACGTTTTTCAGCATATAGAAAGTTTAAAGGGGGAAAAAATAAATAAATTCCAAAGTTTTTTACTATCGAGGGGGGGGGGGGGGGGGGGGGGGTACTTGCAAAATTTGTTTTCAATTTTTTCAATTTCCCGCGTGACACCTCGTTTTAAAGGAATTTTTAGTGCTGTACACTGGTGAAGTCAGAACTACCATATCTTATTCCGTTCGCGGAACAGAGCTGATGAACCATGAAGAAGCATGAATTCTCAAAAATGTATCTTTAGAAAAAAATTGGGCTTCTTCATGGTTCACCAGCTACAATCCAAGAACGGAATATGATATCACGATTCTGAATTTACTATCGTGTTCAGCACAAAAAAATCTCTAAAATAAGGTGTTACTTGGCATCAAAATATTTTTTAAGGAAATTCAAGCACCTACTCCCCCCCCCCCCCCCCCCCCCCCTCGTATAGTAAAAAAACTGTTTCTTACCATAAAACTCAGTATCAGACACTCGAAGAACGCTCTCCATGTTTCACTTCGATATCCCAAAAATTGTGGTAACATTTTAAGGGGTAAGTAGGTGTGGTGCTTTCTACGTTAATTTTCGTTAGAAGTTATCATAAAGCAAAACTGATTTTTATGTGTATCGTCAATTCATTCGACTTATCCACGGTCCGCCGCGCTGTTGCACAAAATAAACATCACGTCGAGATGCCCAAGATATTTATGATGGATTATGTCAATAAATTAGTATGAGAGGGCACTCACTCATTCTACTCAGGCATGTTAACATTTCAGGCGATAAGAGGCCCACAATGATGCATCTCAATTTCAGTGAGCTAAATATCTCAATATTACGTACATAATTTTGGTTTTTGTTTTCAAATAATGAACCTTTGCAATCAACCAAGCAAAAATTAAACCCCCGCCCTTTTAAAATTCTTTGTTTTAAGTATTTTTCAAGATGCGCAGAATCCCAAAAGTTCCAGTAAATGCAGCATGATCGTTTGAACAAATTTTCATAATATATTTTACAATTATTTATGTAGAATTGTTTTGAAAATTCAAGGCCTCAAGTAATAATAAACTGTTAACCCTTTGATGCATGATTTTTTCTTTTGTTGTGAAAAAAATCTGAGTGGTAGGAATAGGTCTCTGGATACCGGGAAAAATAAGGAAAAAAATCCATCACTGTTTTTTTTTCCGGGAATTTCAAGAAAAACTGAAAGATGCCTGTAAGCATAATTGTGCATATCGGCGGCACCTGAATGATGCCTGTAAGCATCATTGTGCATTTGGGCGGGCACCTGGCCCTTGGCCTCGGAAGGGTGTTTTCATAAATGAAATCCAGAACTAACGAGAATTTAAATTTATTGAAACTATAAGAGTCCTCAAAAAACGATTGGTAGGTGTTCTCTTGGTAAATATTCGTAAAACTACACAAGTAGATATCGTCGTCCCCATTCATTGCTCTCAACTTGGTAAACAAGTGCACAATGGTGCCTACAGGAAATACAGGTTGAAACGCAAAAATCGGCACTAGAAAATAAAATTCAACTAAAACAACTATTCCTCCACAAACTAGACAATATAAACTAACGAAAAAGATTTTTTTATAGAGAAAATGAACGACTTTTGTAATTCAGAGACCACACGAACGGAGCCCCCTCGGGGTCAAAAACCAGACTGCTGGTTTTTGTCAACATTAACTTGATTATCTCTTCTTGAGTTCAAATTACAGCGACCAAATCTCTCCTTGAGTTCAAGCACATGTTGATGCTTGGAGGAAACAAAATAGAACTCAAAATAATCTCAACAGAGTGTGCTGGGGGTGTAAAACATAATATGATGCCTACAGGCATCATGATGCAACGAAGGGTTAACTCCTAATTTAATGAATAAAAACTCCTTCCAAATCATTCAAAACAGATTTTGGATTTTTAGCTTTTTCTGACGTTTTTATATATTTTTCGGTAAATTTTAATAAAATTTACTCAAGTACACTATTCAGCATATTTTTAGTTTTCTAGTTCCTTATAATAAACTTTTTTTGACTAAAATTATACTAAAAAATATAAACTTGACTATTTTTAGCCCTTTTTTAGCACATTTTTCAAATTTGACAAATGTAATGTGCTTGCAAAATGCTGGTTATACTTAGCTGCTGGCCAACAAAAACTTATTCATACTTTTCACCTCTCAAACTCTTCTCTGTTCCCCTTTAGAGTTTATCAAATGCGCCCATTTCACCCGGCTAATCGTTCGCCATCATCTTCCCACGTTGTTCCCTCCACCAACTTTATCGGCTTTCTTTATCGCTAACGGAAGAGGTTGGCTACACGAACACGAATCACTTTCTACCTGCATTCATTTCCCAGCTGTTCGATTTAATCGTTGAACGGAACCTATTAATCATTAAATACCAATCACGAAATGAGATTTCTAAACTAAAAAAACTCTTTTTTTTACTCAGTCCAGCGCAGAGAAATTTCAAGCTGTTGTTCAACACTTTTGTACCCACTCAAATTTCTTTATAATGCAATTATAAATCTAATGCATAATGCATACAACTGTGTAGGTGACTACTCTGACTGAAATTAACGGTAGTAAATACTCTGCTGTAAAAAATTATGGAATCACTGTAAAAAAAACTTAGTTTTGGATTCATGGTGGCCGAATCGTTCGAAACCTGCCCTCTGAGAAATTCTCACTTTCCCGTAAATAGACATCTAGAAAAATAGTTTACGACAAATCACAGCCCAATAGAATGGTCTAGTCTAAAGTAAACGAAGAACGCATTTAGTAAAAAAAATAGATTTTCTCGTCTTCAAATTAATGGTCGCTCAATTGGTCTCTTTCAAGAGACCAAGAAGAGATTAAGAAAAGAAAAGAGCTATGCAATTTTAGATAATCGAATAGCTAAGTTCATGCTGAACAATTAAAACAAAAAATCTTCAAAAATGTTCTATTATTTAAGGGTTTACAGCCGAAAATGCAGTGGACAAAGTAAGCGGTTTTCGAAAAATTGTGTTCAAAATTAAGGGATTTTTGTTTTTTGACATTTCATGTCTTTGCTATGGCACACAACCAAATTTTCGTTATGTTACGTTACGTTACGTTATGCTCAATGTTCTGATGATTTCCGCTTACAACCGAGTCGTTGCTAGGGAAATGGTACTTCGTCGTTTTTCATCCCACAAAATTCGTTGACCATTCGTCCGAAAGCTCTCGATTTATCCAACCATATTATGTTAACTACTGCGAAGTGCGTGGCCAACAAGCTGAGTTATGAGCATGGTTATATATGAATAATTGTTTACACACAGGTGATCATTCTCAATTATTGATATTGTGAACATGATTGCAACCGCTTGTTAATAATGTTAAACCGCTTGTCTGATGATTTCATTGAGCTGGTGTTTCGATGATTTGATTCATAGCAGGTGATCCGAATATTGCGAGAACGGTTTGATTTGTGAAGAGGTGGTTAAATCATTTAATAGGTAATCATTTTAATAGACGAGTCTGCAACTAAAGACATGAAATGTCCCAATGTGTTGCAGACTAGTATGCAAGCGTTACTGATGATTATCGTTTGTTTTGTTTTTCTATAATTACATTCTTAATCAGAAATAAGTTTGTGATTGCGGCTGAAATCACAAGTTTTTAATGTGATTTTAGCCGTAATAACTGATGTTTCCTATAAATAAGCCGTAAACGCATTTTCCCTTGTAAATTACAGTCAGTCATAATTATCTCCTGTGATTACAATCCTAATCCCAATTTTACAACTTCAGACGTAATTTTGGGCCGTATTAACCTTGGACAGGTCACTTAGTGTGGAATTCATTGTCACACTAAAGACTGTGCTTGTCCTCAATAGGCTGTGGTGCTAGGTTTTCCGGTACGGTCCAAGCTTTTAAAGTGATTTTGGCTGTAACAACCGCAGTTCCTTATAAACAAGCCGTTACTGCAGGTTTTCCCCTGTAATTACAGTCACAATCATAATTTCTCCAGTGATTCCAGCCGTAATCTTAGATTTTCCTGGATTACAAAAAATGTAACGTGATTTTGGGCCGTATTAACACCTGAGAGCCTACTCCTCAGAGCTTCTTTATTGGGATTTTGAGGGTTGAGCTCAGCTGGAGGAGTGAAAGTTGGTTGCTAGCAGTACAACTCACAAAAAACATATTTAAAAAAAAAAAAAAAAAACTGCAATCATGCAAAGGTTAATTATTTATGTATTGGATAGCCCTTTAATTTGTGAAGTCTGTTATTCATTATCTAAATATATCTGCAGAGGCATAGATGCCTACCGAGGTGAAATTAAATTAAAAATACCTACATTTTACTAGTCTTTTGAATCTAACATAAGCTAACTGAAAACAAGTTAACCATATGAAAATTAATTATGTAAAATGAATCACCTACCTACGCTTCACAGCTCCATTTATAGGCGACAAAAGTTATAATAATCCGATTTGATTTTGAATTATATCAGCTGATACGATCTTCATAGTTTATTAGGTCATTTTTACTATGTTTCACCTGTTGCGGTTCATCCCATGCTGATTTTCCCCCTGTTAACGTTCTTGCCCTTAGAGAGGAGAGGAAACCTACCTGGGTGGTTAGTTTTGGTTGTTTGGGATGATATCTATGACATATTATTTAACTCCGTATGTACTCGTAGTAAACCTATATTAGGGGGCCCTTCACCGCAGCACATTGGTTAAAACAAAACAAACAAAAAAACCCGACCAAACTGAGTCTAAGATGCATTATCGAAATATTACTGAACGATGGCACCTACCAAATGAAAAATCCAGTGTATCAGTGAATTACACCCGTAACGCGGAATAAATGGCAAAGCCCGAATGCACGGTGGGTATAATGGATTGGGTCATCCCGATTAGCTCAACACGCACGAGTGGGGATGAATTCAATTGTAGTGCACCGGGTTCGTCTCCCAAGCTTTTACCACAGGGTGTATTAACCCTTACGATAGCACGTGGCCCCGTTGAGGGATAAATATTTCCGTGCGGAAGCAAAGGAGTAAAGGGTCTCTCAAACTTAATTTTGTTTCCGCTAAGCATTTAATATATTATCCCTACAAGTTTACATAGTGATTTACATTATTGTCAGACAGTTGATGTCAGTCAACATTAAAAAGCCAAAAATTAAATAGTACCACAGATCAGTCTCGATTTTTACAGGTTTTAGGACGTCCCTCTTTAGCTAGGCTTCATCAATGAAGGGACGACCTATTGGAATTGTATTGGGGGTGTGGGAAAACTAAAGCATGCGAAAAACTTCTGCCAAGTTGGGTGGGCAGTATAGGTTCCTCTCATATTGTAACAATGACGTACCTATAGAATTATTTGAAGAACAAAGGACGGATCGAAATGATTGAATGCAAAATATTACAGTATCTAATGCCTGTGTATACATGCTAGAATGAAAAATAGGGCTATAGGGCTATAATTCATGTTTGCCTGATCGGAAATTGTTTAAAGGTTAACTAACCTACACTATAATTGAAAATGTCATCAAAATCGAACCATTATTGTCGAAGTGAAATCCAATATTAGTTTTGCGAATGCGCAACAGTTACATACTATTCAAGCAAATGCGATAAGATGCAAAGGGCCCCATCAACCACTAGAGTTTGAACAAAATCGAACCAATAGATGGTTTAAAAACGCTGCAAATTATTACACAAAGGTTTATTATTTATGTATTAGACAGCCCTTCTACGTAGATCTCTGGTCCATAATTATTAAACGCCGCTTACAGTATATTTAGTATCGGAACTCGGAGCTTCGGATTTCACAAATGTGTTCAATCCATTACAGCAGCGGAATCTCACAATTTTACGCTTTTTAATATAGTTGATAAACAAAAAAATTTATTACCAAGTCATCTTGCCAACACATAAAAGTGTTACCTATACTGTATATTGATATCATCTAATTGGTCAAATTTCAAAATATGTGCTGACAAAATCACTGAAAATGACTAAGAATTGTTAAATTGATATTTTTTAGCATAAGATTGGTCAAATTAACTTTATCAACTATGAAATAGAACATTCAAAAATTTATGTACGAAATTATGCTAAAAACTTGAACTTCATTAAATTTTGTTTTAAAAAATCTATAAAATTGCAAAAAATTGCCTAAAATCCAAAATCTCTTTTTGAATAGAAGAGTATCATTTAGAATACTTTTTTCCCATAAAATTAATAGCTAACATTTTCTTTTCACTCATAAATCTCAAATTTCTATACAACTTGAAATATACAAACAAAAAAAAACAAAAAAAAAAAAAAAAAAAAAAAAAACGCTGCAAATTATTTCACAAAGGTTTATTATTTTTTCAATTGAGTATGATCGTAGTTTTAGTTGGCTAGCGTACGTCATAAGGCTCGTCCAGACTACTCGGCGTGTCCTACTTCGAGTTGCCACAACCTATACTTCTATAATTATATACGCATGTTTATATTTCTCGATTTGAGCTCCTATCTATTCAAATAGTTATTGCCCTAATATTATCATTATCTAAGTACGTACGAAAAGTCGAGAGGATATGTTATTAAATATGCGTAGGAAAAGCTTTGGTATTAACACAAAAATATGACCTTGGAAAAAACATATTCATGCCTCGAAGGAACGCCTTCGCCGTACCCACCACAAGGTGCCGCGGCGCCGGCGCTTCCTCTCACTCCACCCCCCGCTCACCCCTCCCTCACCACCCACCGTGACCCCCTGCCAAGCGTGCCAGGCGTGCGCGCGTAGAAAAAGACACTTTTTTGCCCGTTTTTGGCCCATAGCATCTATGCGAGTAAAGCGATCGGGATGGACCAACTAGGTCTAGGACCAACTAGACCCCAAATGGAGTCTATGTGCGAAAGAACAGATTTTTTAAGTCAATTCTAAGGCCTTTTATGGCCCGGACGGCGGACGGACATTTCAAATTTGGATTCTACGTACCTTGAAACGTAAAGTGACAAAGTTTGAGGGGGGTTATAAAAATTTTTTGCTATACGATCACATAGGCTTATTATTGGAAATAATAAACCAAAAGGAGGGTGCGTAAACGCTCACTACCCGCGCTCAGCCAACCAAACAGATCCAAAGATAGGTACTATTTTGCACGAGAGGCGATAAAGAAGTTCCAGACCTTCCTAATTTCTGGTGGAAGTGGCCGAATTGGCTTATGCGATCCAACAATTTTTGGTCAAAATCCGAATTTCTTTTATGAGTGGAACAATATTCTGATTCATGATTTTGAAAACACGGATCCCAATGTCAAAACCAGAAATTCATAAGTTGATTTTTCAGGTCTCAAATTTATTATCAATCATGACATTATCCCCCCCCCTCTCAAATGTTGATTAAAAAAACTAGCTTTTTTTTAATGGTTCATAATATAAATTAAAAATGCGCAAAAAAAGTAAAAAAGAGAGGAAATTTAATACGTCAAAAAATCAATTAATTAGAACTAGATTGAAGACCTCATTCAACATTCGCTTCCGTGAATTTAGCCCTGTTGAGCTTCAGTAAGTAATAATTTCTGAATATAGAAATTCAAACTTCTGTAGAAACATCAGAGTCTTGTTCTTTGTTGAAAAATGAGATTTTTATTCGCGCACAAATAGTTATGTACAGTGTTAAACAAAAATATTCCGTCGTGCAGCATAGCTAATTGAGCGCATTGTTTGGAAAGCTGGATTTTTTGGCGTAAGATCGGATTTCGTATCTCAATCCTAAGGAGAGTTATCGTCTGGAATGACTTTTTATATATATATATACTTCAAGCCCTCTAATTGCAAGCTCATTTCTTCTTTGAAAATTTCGTTAATATGCACGCTGTATAGCCTCACAATGAAAGCTGTTATTTGACGGGAAATAACAAAATTTTCACTCAATTTGCATTATTCCATGAAAATTATTTATGTATAAATATGTGAGAAGATAAATTATATGCAAAATTATTCAGGGTGAAGAGATAACCACCTCTATTGTTGTTTATGGTAGAACCTGCTTTGTCCTTGTTGGGTTTGACGACTCGCTTGGGGAGGGAAAAAATGGGTGATATCAGGTTTTTTTTTGTGTGACGATGTTGATTTAGTGGGTTCCCCTAAAATTTATTCACTGCTTTATTACTGTTCTCACCTTCCTACGGGTTGACTCCTGGGGGCTCCGCCTACTCAGGAGGTGATTTGTGGTGTGAGACCGCTGAGCATCCAGGAGCATCTAAGCCCCTTATTGAAACTTCGGGGTCTCGGCCGCGGAAATGAGTGAGGCGGAATTGAGGGCAGCCCCGGTGGTTGGAGGGGGGGGGGGGGATGTGGGGGCAAGCTGGGGCCGAAGGGGGCAAAGAGATGTGGAGTGGGTGCGGAGTTAATGCCGGCCCATTAACCACCGGGTATCTGTTTGAAATATGGCCTCTACAGCCACCTTATTACGGCCCGCTTGTAATCATCATGCATCATTCCACTTTGGATCATCTAGGTATAAATGTAAAAAAAAAAAAAGAAAAAAAAAAAAAAATTGAAGTTAGTAAGTGCCAACCAATATGCTTACGTATTGCTTTCAATAGGTAGGTACCTAGATCTCATTTGGTTATTATTTTATTATTTTCAATAATCAACCTTTGTAATTTACCTATAAAAACAAAAACAAAAATCGTCAACCCTTAAAAATTTGTTGGTTTACGTTTCAAAATGTTTAGAACCCCAAAATCGAATTTAAAAAATATATATATACCCGTTCGACGTACGCGCGCCGCACAGTGTTCCAATCCTAGTGGGTTCGGTGGAAAAAAGTCCGAAACTTCGAAAACCGATAGTAATGCAGATTGCTGTAAGCGTATCCTATCTAGTAGCGGAAGCTAAATGAAGTAAGGTGAATAGATTTTTTTTAAAAAATTTTTTGAGACCTAATTTTTCATTGAAGTTAGCTAAAAATAATAATAAGGTGATTTTGGTCTATAATGGATAGTAATTTTGCAATAATTTTATGAAAACTTCACGGAATACGAGTAATATATTTTTATTGTTTTTAATTTATAACAACGAAAGAATGAATTTATACAGATATAATAGACAGGTAATGTAGTAAAATATTTCTAACATTTTTCATATGTATATAATGTATATTTGGCGGAAAGGAAATAAAGGCCGAATATATATATATATATATATATATATATATATATATATAATGTATATTTGGCGGAAAGGAAATAAAGGCCGATGCCAATAAAACATTTAACAAAAAAAAAAAAAAAAGTTTTGTTTGAAACTAGGGAAGTATAAATGACCCTATTTTACTCCTTTTTCATGTTTCACGTTCATTTTTAAATAAAAAACTACCGTTTCAAATTATGCAAATTGCTTTTGAAATTGAAGAAAATGAATATTTGCAGAGGTTGGCGGAATGAAGGGATTGACAATTCAACGTCAGCACTAAATTCTGTAGGGAATGCTTCTAATTTCGAGACTTGTACTCATAAGACCCTGTACTCATACTATTTTAAACTGACAAATTTATACAACTAGTTTTCGATATCCATTTTCTGATAAGAAGAGATAAAAATTTAAAATTTATATACAAAACTTGAGACTATTTTTCGTTAAAACCTTTGGGAGAAACATCTCAATCCAAGCTGATGATCCAAGATGATCAGAAGAAGGGGGAAAATTAAATATTAGATTTCAAGATTCACCATATTCTTGATGGCAGAAGTAATTATTTGACACTTGATCGTTTTTACCAGCAGAAATGAACAGATGCTAAGTTGGCCGTATTGCCGTATAATACCTACGTAGTTCATTTTTGCATAAGAATACATAACGGTTAGTCAGGGGTGGTAATGGGTGTTTGAGCCCTTTATAGTCCTGTAATTGAGGAGCAACAGTACTAGCGTGTAGAACAGGCATGTGTGTTATCGGATTCTCTCAAAAACTTGACTTAGTCTCTTCTGCCATGCAACCCTCGATAAATTTTTAAAAAATTTCAGTTTTTATAAATATTTGATTATTCAACAGTCGACTCATAGAACGTCCTACATACAAACTTATCGCATTACAATATTGGAGTTTTAGCTAATTTTCGCAGAAAATAAATTATACCAACGGCTCCAAATACTTTAAAATAAAAATTGCCCAAATATTTCTTCGTGGAACGTGGAAACCTCAGAATATCACTTCTAAGAAGTATATCAACAGCGAACAAGAACTTAATAAAAAATTAGTACTTAATTATGCTAAAATTAGCACTCAAATGCCGTCAAAATGTACTTTAAAAAATCGTTAAAACTTAAGATTTGGTAAAGATAAAAAATAAAATATTGTAAAGCTGAATATTATTTAGAGAAAGTGTTCTTGACATACAAATTATACTCAGCCATGTCTTTGCACGTTACTAAATTAACATAAATATAAAACAAAAAATTAAAACTTCGCTCGTACGATCATGCTGCATGACTGTTATTGGCTATTATTGGTTGTTGGATCTTACGGGCACAAATAATCTCAAGTTTGATTCGAGCAATAAATTATGTGGGTACCCTACATCGCTTAGGAGTAATCGGTGCTCATCATTTCCCGACGATGCCGGTTAGAATAACGCGGGACGAGGGCTCGAGCGGTAAACCACAATATAATTAATTAACCAATAGATGGAAACTTAATTGTTTGGATAACATGATTCCAACTAGTAATGTCACAAGTACCTGATCACATCTACACTAGCGATAGCCATTCGATTCTGGTACCAAGGACGCGTTCCTGCTGATCATAGTTGATCATTATTGTCCTTACATGTTATCTTAACATTATATTCAACTATGTTGAGTAAATATTGATTTTATAAAAATAAATAAAATAAATACGATTAATATTGGTAAATATTGGAAGATTAAGAACTCAATAAATATATTTGATAATATATTCTATTCTTATCTACTTTTGTCGTAAGAAATATTCCATTCTACTAAAGAACTATTCAAAGATTTAAATTCACAAGTTAACTTCAAATTCACATTGAGAATATGTACTTGATATGACTTAATTTTGTCTTCACAGATTAGTATTAACAATGGAAAATCTTTATTGCTTGATGTGGAAAAAAATAGCCTATAGTTAAGTTATGCAATCAAGTTATAATTTTCAACATTCATCGAACTGAGGATGTGCTTATTGATGCTCAATTTATCGATGCTATTTAAGCATCAATAATAATTCGAGGTAAAAATAATACAATCACTACTCACGTAACGTAATGAGGGATAGATTTTTCGAGTTTACCTTCTAATTTGGCAGGAAAAGTGAATTTTGATAGATTTAAAGATATTTACAGAGCTTATCTCAGTAGACCCTAATAATTTAACGACATAATGAATGAATTATTATTGTGGAGTGTACTATGATGACGGTTGCCTGGTGGTGGAGAGAGCTTATGTTTTCTTCAGTTCCGTTTTCCATTATCAGCTGCCTGGACAGGGAGGCCGGCATGATGTTTGGGGTTTGGGTCCTGTCGAGGTGGCGTCGGACCGGCGCACAAAGGACCAGAATTCAATTTTGTATGCAATTATTTCATGAGCAATTCTTTTAAACAACATTACGCTGATATCAAATATACCCCAATGTCCCTATACCTAATAAAGCTTCTTCGACCCGAGAAACGGATTTTAGACAATTCCTCTCACTTTTTGACCTTTCCAACTGCCCTAAATTTTTCTCGTACGAAATAAAAGTTTTAGGGGAAAAAATTCTGCATCGAATGTGACCACTGCCAGATCTTTAACGGTTATCCTCGAGTTTCGGTGATTTCTCAAAGTTTTTGTGAACTACTACTCACTTGTCGAGGATTTCCATGGAAGTGGGTTGGTCACAAAAATTTTGAAAAATTGCCAAAAATTGAAAAAAAAAAAAAAAAAAAATGGCGGTGGTTTTATTTGAAGCAGAATAGTTTTATCTGACATCTTTTCTTCCGTACAAAAAAAAAAATTGTGGTCCGTTACAAAGGTCAAAAAATGAGAAGAATAGACAAAAATCTACTTCTTGGGCCAAAGAAACTGATTTATTAGGAATCAGCGCAAAACTCCTTATAAGAATAATCATTAAATGATTTTGTTCACCTCGAATCTCTTTCTGGCACACTGTGCGGCGTGCGGGTTTCACATGTACGAACATTCAGCTGGTAGGTACGAACGAAACTGCTGATGTGTCACCGGCCTCTGTTCCCCCATCGCCGCCGACTACGTTTTGCCAGTCGTTATGCAAGCGCGGATCGCGAGTCACATCACTCCCTCATCTTTGTGGTGGTTATATTATTTATCAATCATCATCAAATCAAAGCATCAATTTATAGTTCATGCGTGGTCATCATTAATCTTCGAAATATCCCTCCTACACACCAAACTGGTGTAATACTTATAGTTATATCGATTCATAAAGTTCAGAAGGTATAAACTATTTCTATACCACAGGGCAATTAAACCCCTGCGGTACACACACATTACCACCAAGACTCCATTCATGGAAAACATTTGTGACAAATTTCAACTCTTTATTCTACCTATTAGTTCAAAATGTATTGAAATCTATTGTGAAATGATTATTGGTTTGACGGTACATATTGTGTACAGCGCACGATAATAAAAGACTGAACTGATCTTATGATCAGTATTGTATCATCATTTCAAATTTTTCATCAGATCGACTGCATAGAAATATGAAGTTGTGAGTTGAGTTGGATTTAAATTCACATAATGTTTTTACGACGGTATTACGTACAAATTAAATGAATTTCAGAAACACTTGTATCTTCTCTCTATTATATTCGCAGAAAGCGGTTGTAATAGCAAAAGAACAAAAGGGGTTTTCAAACGTTGTTTACATACCCGAGATAACTTGAGATGGCAAATTTTCTCGGCGGAATAACTTTCATTGTTCATCTTTCAAACATGTGGAAACAATAGGGGGCTGATTGCGTCACAACAATTTCTGGGTGGAATTAGTTTGGGGAATTTAACAGACAGGATTATACCGTGTTGATGACTGAAACGTTGAATAATGTATAACGAGATTTGTAATGAAGTTATGGTGACAAGCTGGCGGGCTGAGGGGAGAAGGGAGTGTTTGCAAACAAATTCAGAAATGATCTGCTACCCTCAAGTTTACCTACTTCGGGAATGAAACGCAAGTTGGGTAATGGGTTCTGGGAAGGCAAAATCACCAAGGAGGTTGTAGACGATGCTGGAGGGAGCCTCAAGTTTGATGGGGATCCGCGATATTGATACGTGAATATCATTACAACAGATGGCCCGCCACCTCGTTCTGCTCCGCCTCATCCTTTCTCAAAACCAAGGCGCTCTCAATATCAGGCGAGATTGAGTTGTGGTCCGACCCAACAGAGCTTGAATGGCGTAGTTCAAGAATTTAGTCGGTTATGGATCGGTTATCTAGCTGTCTTAAAATTGACATTCGCTTCATCTTTTGTCTTGAAATCTCGAGGGAAGGTTGTCAATCAAAAAGTTTATTATTCGGCCATCTGTGAAAAAGATATTACTACATTCAATAGCCGTATCGTGTTGAGATTGTGACGTTGGTTGATTGTCATTGCGGAAGACATATCCATGTTTTTATATTTTCATTTTAAGGAAAAAAAATCACATAAATCAATAAACAAACTAGCTTATTTTCAACGTGATAACACGAATTAAATAAAAATATCTGCAGTTTTAATTTTTTGATTTGCCCCTTTGTCTTCTCTGACTTCAATATCGATGATTAAGCCCGTACGGGCGGTTTGTTACGATTTGCTCGAAGAGACATCGGTTTGTAAATAGTCCGTCGACGGTGAATATGACTTTCCATCCGATACTCAAGCAAATTTTAATTTCCATCGGTAACTTTCTTCCATCAGCAACCCCCAACTGGAGACGAAAATCCCAAGTCCCGATTTCCTAGGGTGCTGACTGCAACAGAGAAACGCCAAGGCCCTGACCTCGATACACATTAGAGTCCAGCTGAATGCTAAGTTGAATCTGCGTGTGAAAATAAGTGCCAAATCTGCAAAGTCTTCAGAAATCTTACTGTGACGAGGACATTTCCATTGCATGTTCACTTCAAGTCAGGTTCTTCATGAAAGCTATGTAGGGTCAGTGCAGTTCAGTACAGTTCTGTAAAAAACAGTTCCCTGCAGTGTCGCATGCAATGCACAAACGGTCGGTGCAAATTGCTCCAGCTCCTATGGTAGCCCATTGGCATACAAGAAGAACGGAGAACAAGCTTTTAGCTCTTGCACTACTTGTATACTTGAACTAAATATGAGTCGGAGGCCTGTACAATCTTGACTAATAATGAACTGCAGTCTGGATTCCATCTCTCTGCGTGTGGCGTGGAATCCAATCATTTCACCCAAAAGTGTTGAACTCAACATTCAACCTGAGATCGACGTGAGCTTTTTTTCGACTTTCCGATAGACGCGACTTCTGGTAGTGGAGACTGTCACATCTCCTTGTAGGCATTGATATATATTTGTAGGATAGGTAGGTATGATGAGTTTGGACAGAAGGTAGCTTGGTTTCCAATCCTGGAGCGCTCCACTGAAAACGCCAAACTAATTAACATAATTATTTGAAGTACTGCTCAAATAGTATTAAAGGTAGAGAACTACGCTCTGTTATAAATTAGCTTTACCGGTAAGAATACTGAATAAAAATCAAATGGAATCAAATTCGGAATATTTCAAAAAAGTACATAGTTTGTTGGTCCATCTTCACCAACAGAAAAAAAATTATTTGATGGGTTCTTCCTCCTGTATTTGGAATGCAGAATTTTATTAAATAACCGAAATAATAGATGAATAATACCTATCTCTTGATTAATATTTTCCCGAAATTTAGCCCTAGAATAATGATTGGAATCATTGTCCATGTAATGCAGTGAGCATTTGATTTGAGAAGTAAACACCTGTAGACAGGGTAACAAAAAATTAAAAATCAGAACTCCCAACGGTGCATTGTAAGTTAGTATACAGGGGTAATTTGAATTCCTCTTGAAGACCTCGTGTCGTATGTTTCCTTTAGAACTAATTACTATGAAAAGAAAAAAACCCTCACTTTCTGTTACTGTAGAACAAACTGAAGGTAAAGAATAAGTTCTGGTAAATATCATTAGCCCTCCATCAATAGATCAGTTGACAAGAATGACTGCTCTGTTAAAACCTTTGTGCATTAGTGTGCAGTAATCAGGTTAACTTCGCTGTGTTGTAAGATTGTGGCCAACCGATCGTCGTATCTGAAGAATTGAGAACAAAGCTCGTCCTTGATGTAGATCTGATCTTAGGGTGACCACTCTCAACAACTCATGATGAAGAAACTCGAATTTGGTTACTAATCGTATTGTTAGTGACTGTAGAAGCTTTGGAACAAGCTTGGCCCATGAATCGTTGGAGGAGTTGATGCGCCTGTTATTGGGATCGCTGTGCTCAAAACCATCATCTTGCCTCGGTGTTACGGCCCCTGGGTTATTAGGCTCCCGCCTCCTCCTTGTTTTGTTGTCGGGAAACTTGAATGAATGCCAGGAGCGCGGGGACTCCGCCCGAGTTGTGGCCGGATTATTGTGTGCTTCGCGTAATTTACACGCTCATCGCCCCTAACACGAGCGATCACTTTGATTTGAACGACTAGGTATTATGCAGAGCGATGTGGTGTGGTTGGGCTCAAAGGAACACGTTTTACAGCCCACGCCAAGTTCGGGACAATATGCTACTCAAAGGTGAATCTTTTCTAAATTTTGTAGAATTTATTTAGATTCATATGGTCTCAGTTGACGCTGGTCAGTTGAACTTAGACCATCATGATTTTACAATGATGTAAAGCTTGGGTAAAACATATACTCAGTTGGTAGATACCTCCACACATTCTTTTATAGCTGCTTTAGTATCCATTTAGTGTAGAAGTATCCAACTTTACCTCAACAAAAATATCCTTTCCCTGAAAATCAAACAACTCTCATGATGAGTTATGATGAGTTCTATAATGAAACTTGAGTCTTTGTAGAACTATTATCTTCTTCGGATACGTTGTGACACAGATGGTTGTAGGTAGGTTGTCAAAATTGTCAAATCTAAGTTTTTTTTCCCCAAGGTCCCTTCCCTCTTTCTATTTGGCTTAAGTTTGTTTCTAAAATCCTGTGAAATGAAAATCTGTTGGCTCTAATACCCAAGGATTATGTTGACAGTCTAATCTCAGTGAATGATCTCCATAAATCAATACCGATTAGGCAGTATTTTAATTTTTTATTAGTACTTCAATCAGCTTAGCAGGCATATCTAATGTTTAATTTCATGTTTCACTCATTTACAAAGTTGTGTTTATTTTATCGAGCACGTTCCTCCTCTGACCCTCACATCTCGCCGCAAATTTATATGCCGTTGTTGCCTCTAATTTTGGCGTGTTCCTTTTAGCTATCCAAGTGATCTTAGTAAATTCGTCTAGAATGTACATGTATATGTGCTCAATTAAAAATAAATACGTTCTTATGTACCAGTCACTCAAATGCAGTATCTCAGAATCTACACCATTGTCATTAACATGCACATGTTAACTGGACTTACCAGAATCTCATTTACATAGATCCCGAAGCATTTTCCAACCTATAGAATTCTCAAATTCATACATTAATAAATTGTGAGATTAATTTATCCAGTCACATTCACTTTTTCCGTTCATATTGATGGACTGAGTGATGGTAGTAGCTGTTGAACTGTATGACGCTTCAAATATTCAACCAGGTGTATGGTTTCTGAAAATTGTTTCGCGACATAAAAACCACAATATCACATTCGGCCCTACAAGCTGTTCAAGTGTGTTGAAGTCTAAAGCACTCACCCTGTGTTGTACCACGTATTGCCGTGAAATACTTATTTCTGAAGAGATGAAGAGAGAATATGATTGACATACTTCGAAGGATAGTGATAACTATCTGTCCACCACAGAACTTACAATATCTACCCTTTGGGTTACAGAACATGTAGCTCCTGCAATAAGCTTACCTGAACTCTCCCTGGTAGACGAACTGTAATTCGCAGTGAGTGAAAAGTTTCAGGTGTGCTTATTGATAGTTTCAACTATTCTCCAAAGGAAGGAGAGTTCTTAATTCCTCTTTAGTTAAACAGGCATCGTCATATCGGACCGTACGGCCAGTTGCTTTTTATTAAATTGGAAACATCACAAATCTTATATACAAGCTCCATCCTGAGCTCAGGTGACACAAGATCCTGACCGAAAACTTGTTATACTTGCATCTATTCAAAGTTCAAAATTTCTGACACCTAATATAAATTTAATACAAGTTGTATATATCCCTGATCAAGATTCAAGGAAGGTATCGACTCTTGGCTTGATTTTAAATTCAAATTTACCCTATTAATTCTGTAATGAACTTCCACTCATCTAATATCCCTGAACTCCTCAGAGCCTTTGGCACTTAGGAACCCATAGGCCTTCTCGGGTTAAGGGTTTGGAACCTACTTCACGAGAAGTTCAAGGCTGAATAATTGAAGCACGTCTCAACTTGACTCATTGAGTGGATACTAACCTATACTTCTCCTTTTCCTCTTAACCGGTTACTGGCGCATGTATTATGAATTCAGACGTATTTTCAGTCTTTGTGCTTTCTAGATTAACTGAAAGTGAATGCTCCGTTTAAAATTAGAAGTTCTTCGTGTTCAATGTCATCCGTTTTTAGGCTGCCCCGATTCGCAATATAACTAATCTAGTTGGTTTGCAGAATCGAAAGATGTCACATACTTGTTGTCTTCAAGTAGTTGGGCCAGTGCGTGTAGCGTTGTTACTTTTGAATAATTTGACCACCACTCTTGATAATTTATTATTTTTGTCATTCGTATATAACTCACCTATGAAACAATATGTACCTAGAATGATAAAGTACGCTATTGAAGTTTGATTGTTTAGGAGTCATACCTGAAAGCGCTTCACATTATTGCACCAACTTTTCATTTAAAAATTCCCTGACATTTTAACATGAATCATGATTTTAGCGATGGATCCCCCGCCGAAAAGTGAGACTATAAAGTGAGATGAAAGTAGCGCCAATAATTGTGATGATTTCCGCTTACAACCGAGTCGTTGCTAGGGATATGATACTTCGTCGTTTTTTATCCACAAAATTCGTTGACCATTCGTTCGAAAGCTCTCGATTTATCCAACCATACTATATTAACTACTGCGAAGTGCGTGGCCAACAAGTGAGTTATGAGAATGGTTATATGAATAATTGTTTACACACAGGTGATCATTCTCAATTATTGATATTGTGAACATGATTGCAACCGCTTGTTAATTTCTGATGATTTCATTGAGCTGGTGTTTCGATTATGTGATTCATAGAGGTGATCCGAATATTGCGAGAACGGTTGATTTGTGAAGCGGTGGTTAAATTATTTTAATAGGTAATTTCTATACTTTACACTATAGGAAGCTGTAATTTAGTATGTAGCCTCTTTAGCCTCTTTCTATAATAAAAGTGAATGTTTACTCGCGAGTTTCTATTAGGAGATCATCATCTCACAAGAGCTCAATCGTCGTGATCATTTCTATAGTAAAGTGAGAGCGAGGAGCTAAAACATTTTTTTGTTTTGAATGATAAACAGAGTTCAGAGGCCGAGGGGGTCGGGTTCAGAGAATCGACGAGGAGTGAGTCGTGTACGGCTAAAGCATATTCATGTTTTTTAATTTTAGCCGTCAGGCTCAAAGGAACTGTGGCTTTTTTCAGTTCTTTTGAACTTTTCAATTTTAGAAATAGAGCGGAGCTCATGGGGTAGGGCATTGAACAGTTTTGCTCCCCGGTAATCATACGCCCGTTGGCCAGGGTGAGTCCTACGGAAAGGCAGTTCAGAAAGAAATTGTTCACAAGTTCTTGTTTTTCCCTCGTCTAAAAATTTCAGGTGGTTGCTATGTAAATCCTTATATATTTTAATTATAGTTATCTTGTCAGTTAGCTCTCCCAATTTGAGTACTGCGAACTCTTTAAAGAGAGCTTCTGTCGAATATCTTGTCCTTTTTTTAAGTAAGTCTTTGATTAAGAGCTTCTGGGTCAGGAATAACGAATCAAGAAGGGACATTTGTTGGTTTTTGCGAAATTCCCTGACATTTCCCTGATTTTCCCCGACACTAAGAATTCCCTGACAATTCCAGGTTTTCCCTGACTATTCCAGTTAGGCGCAACCCTGTGCTCTATATGAATTTCGGTACTCGATATGAATCGAATGAAGTTTGGCAGACCTAAATCAGACCAATATTAAGGCTGCTAGGTGATATCGAAGGGCAAAAGTCGTTTGACAAGCGGAGGAGAGGACTGGCCCAAAATTAGCCCGATTTTCAATTGTTTGAAATTCGCTTATTTTGGGAGACAATTCATAGTTTTTGGGTCGGATCGCTTTGTATTTTCTACTTAAGTAGAAGATAACCACAAGTTATGCGCATTTTCTCTTAAGTAGATTAGTGAAAATTGAATTGAATAAGAAAAGTTTATCAGCTTCGTAGGATAAATAGCATAGAAATTAGCGTTAAGAGCTCAATCAGCCGATTGGGGTGGCTCGGTGACTTAAAATCGTATCTACCGGCCTCTTAGAGGTTCCCTTCGAAATTTCAGCCTCATAGGATACATTTCATAGAAATGTCAAATTAGATCTATTCTTTCTCGAGTTAAAGCTCTTTTACAAGGACACACATACATCATACATAAGTGGACGGACTGAGTAAATACAATAGCGGTTTTTTATTTTATTTTTTCTATTTTATTTTATTTCTTTTTTTTTATAAAATGCTGTAGAAATACACCTAAAACTATGTTTGAGGTTATTTTTTCTTCAAAAAGAGCTTTATTTTAAATATTCCCTAAAATATGAAAAACATTAGGTGGAATATCCTATACTAGCAATATTTGCTTGTAGTTCTTTTTAATTGCTCCGACACGTAATATGTAACCACTTTGGTAACCTTTTGTGGCATGTGTCAGGGAAATTAGCAGTGACGACGCAGTTTGCAGTTTGAGTGTAGCAGTTTGACGAACCAAACAGTCTTGGACGTCTAGGAAGGAGTAAAATAAATAGTTGTTTCTGTGTTATGGCATTGTTCTATGCATATGAAAACTATGTAAATCTTTAAACGACAAGGTATAGGATTGAAAAAATAGAATGGGTTGGTTGAAAAATGTTTATTGCTGGTAATTTTAAAGTTCAAGCTAAAAATATTAGTTTCGACATCTCTCGACGTATAATCCAGCACTCGCTTGTCTGTAGATAGCTACAAAGAACGTCGATGATTATGCAGAAAAAAAATCCAGATTGATTAGACCTGGGGACTTGTACGAGCGGGCTGCTCGGTCCAATCAGATAGCTCGGAGGATTGTTCGCTTCCCACGCCAACTTCGTATCGGAACATTCCGTGCAACATTATTACACTGTGTCTCAGCCCGCGTGGGCTGCGGATGTGAGGATTGCGGCATTCTCACGTCATCTTTCCACAATATAAGTTCCATCTAAATCGATCATAGTCCATGCAAATTCTGCGGTTATCTGTTGTTATGGTCAAACGAGAATTTTCCCAGAGAAACGAGTTACAAATCCAACTACAATACTGAATACGAGGATGTTCGTTTTGTACATCTGCATTGATAAAACGGCTAGTTTCTCCAGCGGTACCCGAATTTCTGATCAGTTGGGGTTTTGGGGGTTCGTGATTCAATTTTTGAGATAATAACGTCTGTTATGTTCCTTGATCTGTTTTATACCCCCGAAAATTCACGATTTCTATTATGAAGCAGTTCGTATTAAAATTTCAACCGGATAATATCTCTGTCACGCTTACAAAATAAATTTGTATGCAGGTATTGGTAGTGTAGGGTTAAATATAGGAGACAGTGTCCAAAGTACCCAGCTATCCAATATGTTCCATTATTATACTAACTTAATTTTATCTTATCAAGTCCACGACCCTTGCACTAAATCACTCGCGACGAAGTTGTGGTAACCCATTTCAAAGAAGAAACCTAAATTAAATTAAATGCAATATTTTTCCTCGAAATATAGAGTTTCTATGTTACCTAGATCAATTTTGACGGTTAAGTCATCATTAGTAACAAAGAAACAGTAAGATAATACTAACAGTTGTTGTTTGTTTCTACTGATGAAATTGATCTAACATTGTTACTCTATATTTCGTAGAAATGACGAAGTTTTTCATTGGGTAACTTCCGTTCAGCAGAGAAGTTATGAAACTAGTCGGTACTGTGGAACAAGATTCAATTATAAAACAGACGTACAGATTTTTCTATTCATGGAAACTTCGTTGCCTTTATCCCTTTTTTAAATCAAATGCGATTTATTGAATGAGATTTACAATAACGTCATGTTTTGTGATATGTTCAAAGCGCCGTTGTTTTCCGCAACGTCAAGGTGTTTAATTGCCCCGCACTGAGCTTTCAGCCGGTCTTCTTTTGCCACAAAACCCGTCGGTCGATCTGCACCACAAACTCATCATAGCTAGCCCTATCAATGCGCACTTCGCTGGGTCGGCGATTTTCCGCAAGAGCCTATATTTTCACAGCCACCAAAGTTCTATTCTTTCATTTTATTGCTTTATTATTAATATGATTGTAATATGAAAATAACAGGATTTCTAGATACATAAATTCTCTCGTTTTATCAAGTTTTCAGAAGTGTCTTTCTTATTTTCACTCGAACTTTTATGCTCACATTTAATTTTACTGTTTCTTCTTGATTAGTTTTGGCCAACTCTTTGCCTACATTTAGATTTTTTATAAGTTATGCAGTGTGATTTAATAGCAAATAACTTCTCATCTCAATCCTCTCGCCGTAGCTAATTAATCATTTAACACATGATTAATTAGCTGTGCTCCTAAACCTGAAATATTAATAATTACTATTCGAACGAAGTATCAACTTAGAGTACATAGTGACATGATGTACATAACGATTCATGCACGGTTCTCTTTCATGTAACTGAAGAGTTTGGTTACAGGTTTTTCGTTAATACCCGACCGCAAAAGTATATAAAATGCTTACTCGATCTTAAAGGTGAAGCATTCAACTCCTTCTTAGGTGTTCAGTATTCTGTTTTCTTCGTTAAAGCAAATTTTAAAATGATGAAAACGTTCCAGGAATTATGAATTATTTGTTGCGAATGATCACACATGAGTACCTGTTCTCGATTCTCATAGATGGGTTGAATCACTAGACTTCATCGAGTGAGAACAGAGTGGGGCATTATTTACCTAATTTTTTAGTTCAACTGATGCTGTAACTAATAACTGTTAGTTATTAGTTACCACCCATAACTAATTTTGATAACTCTATTTTTTGGTGCAACTAGCGTTGCAATTGACAACAATGACTTAAATTTATTAGTTATAGCTAAATTCTCCTGAATTAGTTTTTAGTGATGACCCTCAACAATTAATAGATTTTTTTGGAGAAATCAGTTAAACTAATAACTATAGATAATTGATGTTTAGTTATTAGTTACATGCAGGTGAAAATAATAACTAATTTAGTTTCACAAAATTTAGTTACTATCAGTAACTATTAGCTAATTAGTTTTCTTCATTATTCAAGGGAATAATAACTGACCTTACCGACCGCGAATTACTGACCTTTTTTTTTGAAAATACCAAAATCGAAACCTCTCTAAATGTTGAAGAACATTTTCTTCACGCAACATGACTTGATGTGCTAGTTTTATGTAAAATAACAATAATAATTAGTATTTGCATGTATTTCAACCCAGAAACTCCAAAAAAATGGTTTACTGTTTTTTAGCATTTACAAGAAAAAAATAAATAAATTAAGAAATTCGCCCATTTATTCATGTTACAGCCATGTCATCTTCCGAGAATGAAATCAATGTGTCCGCCACTTACAGGTTAATTTCAGAACCAAATTTAGTCAATTCGCGCACCCACGGCGCTGCTCGATGTTCGCGCGATAGGAGAAATCCCTCGTACGCCAACTCCATATCCCTCGCTCTAATTACACCATTAACGTAAAGCTCCTCATACGCCCTAACTTCGTCCATAACGGACGGATCAAAAGGAAAATAAATGAAAATAAAAAACAGATATGAAATGAAAATGGCTAAGTTGTACCGAATTGGAATGAAAATGAATCAAACTCGAGAAAGAATACGACGAAAGGATGGATAAAATTGGCATAAAAATACAGCAGAAGGTGAGCGGAAGTCAATTCTCTCTTTAGCGTGACTTATTGAGTCGTAGTGCGAGTCGTTAACGACTCACCACTTGGCAACCAACGACTCGGGAGGTTAGCATTCATTTGCTCGCCCTATCTCCATCCTGAGTCGTTGCCCGATTCGTTGCTATGTACGGCATAAGAACTCTCTAATATTTGCACGAATAACGACTAAAAACCAATTAGTTATTTGTTACAAGTAGTAACTAAATAAGTTTTTAATGACTAGTGGTAACTAATCGAGTAACTGGATTAGTTACTCTGAAAATGATAACTAATAGATAATTAGTTTTAGTTATTATATCCGCCATTGTAGTTACTAATTTTTTTGTAGTTATTAGTCGTCACTACTTTTTGCCCAACACTGGCTGAGAACTATCAACCGTCTGCACAAATCCACGCACAAAAGTCAGCGCTGAAGAAGATATGAATAATTGACACGGTGAACAAGGCAGCATGTAGCGGAGCCGATAACACTAAATCAGATGGGTGAACCGATTTTTACCCTTTTATTGCGCCATTTCTTACATTTAATGGACTGCATTTGAAACGCTCGCCGAATATAACCTACAGAAAAAAATGTCCCAACTGTCGTTTCGCAGGTGGGCTAGTTAGGAATTCCACGTCCGCGCTGAATTTATAATACCGGCTATTGCGGATTCCGTAATGCAAATCCAGAAATGCAAGATTCATGAGATTATAATTCGCGCGAATGGCGCTCATTAACAACGTCCCCCCGCCCTCCCCTTTATGGACCACCACCTCCCTTAAAGTGACACTGGGGTATCATTCCGCAAGAAACTTTCAGTATTTACGCACAGCTGGAATAATGAACTTTCGGAATCCAGAATAACTAATTATTTCGAGTAATTAGTGTAAAACCACCACTTCATATGTAGGTACGTTGTTTGGTGTTGGTGTGAGAATTGAGCGCACATAGGTAGGGCGGCCGATACCTAAGAGATCAATATCAAGGAGGGCAAGATTTTGCTCGTCGAATGTATATTCCTTCAAGTATTTTTCACGTTTAATCCAGCCAAGATGATGGTTGTTCGAAGAAAAAGAAGAAGAAAATTATCTAAAAGAGAAACTGGTATGTACTCCTTTGAAATAGAAAAATGTAGGTTATCAGTAAAAAATTATTACTTTTTGAAAATTAGACCGCTATTTGTATTTTTCAATTTTTTTATTAAGGTTCAAGCCACATCTCGACCGGAAGGGTCATTAGCGGCATTGAACACGGTGTCTTCAGGCACGATTCTAAGGGGAGCCATGTTGTCATCCTTGACAAACAAAGAGCGTCATCATGGACTCCACTGGAAACTCGGAGGGGAGACAAAAATTAGGGGTACAGTTATGACCACTGTTTAGCCCCAAAAGTGGATTTAAAAAACCCCAAAAAAAAATAATACAACTAAGACTAGACGTAAATCGGCAAGTAACTATATACATGCTATTATATACAATAGCGAAGTGAAATAAAACTACGATAGATTATACATAAACTATATCACAGTTCGTAATAGAGCTAGCGGTCTCAGGTACAAAAACAGGGATCGGACCTGTCTGGTTCGGATAAAAGTCAACCCACGAGGGGGCTGATGCTGGACTGGAGGCCCAAGGGCTGGGCAGTCCTCCAGAAGTGGCGGATACAGTCCCCCCACACCTCCCACACACAACATTTCGAGCTTCTGCCTAAGCAGGTGTCTATGAGTAAGACGGGTATGGCCAGTGGCAACCCGGTTGACCACTATTCGATTCCTCCTTGGAAGTAGGGTTACGAAAGGGCCCACCGGGCTCAAGTCCTGGAGGACAACACGTAGACCAGTGACCTCACCCTGCCATTGCTCATGCCAGATGGAATTGGCTTTATGTTGCATGTAGGAGATTTGATCCTCAATGCGTAAAGGCAACATTTCGATGGAGTTATAACCAATGACTCTCCTTGCATCTGCACTCTCATTGCCATAATTATCCACATGGCTCGGCACCCACATAAAAGTTATGGTTGAACCCAATGTGGTGGCTTGGTGTACCGATACACGTAGGCTTTGTATTAGGGGATCATCAGAATATGAGGCCCTGATCGCCTCGATGGTACTTAGTGAATCGCTACAAATCACATAATTCCCAACTCCCAATAATTGGCAGTGTCAAACAGCCAGTGTCACTGCCCGCAGTTCTGCTGTGAACACAGACGCAACTGGTAGTAGGCGTCTCGTGACTTGGAACTTGGGGCAAGGCAAGGGGAAGCAAGGCCAACAACATCAGGTGTCTTCAAGCCATCACTGAATAGAAGAGTGTGTCCAGCATGTCGCTGGATTGCCTCAGTGTAGCGACATCTGAGGAACTGTGGGGGTGTATTGCCCTTGACCCGGACCCTCATGCGAAGGTCAACACGCAACCCAGACAAGGTCCAGGGAGGGGCAGGGGGCACCTCATATGGAACCAGAGGGTATCTCTCAATGCTATCCCACCTGGTGAGCTCCTGAACACGAATACCCAATGGGCGAGTTCGTGTTTGGAGCCTGGAATATGTCTCATCTAGGGAGGGCAGGGTGACTTCTTCGTGCAGGGGGTGCCCTGGGAAATAGCGCAACCGTTCTGCATAGCGAAGTGTTAGCAGATTTCGCCGAATTTATTTACCATTTTATGCCACGTTTCTTTATTTGGGCAATTCTATGTACAAAACTTTACAAAAAAGGTATTTCTGTCTTTAATATATATATATATATATATATTCTGTAACATAATTTTTAATTTAATTTTGGAAATCCAAATTAAATTCAAAATATAATATCAAATTTAAAATTGCGAAATCTCTATTGTTCTCTATTTTTGTAGGAAAATCAAATTTAAAGTTATCAGTTTATGGAAATCAAATTTATAATTGTTTATGTTTTTAGGTAGTAATGTTTTAATGTTTTTTTTCCCTCGTATGTTCTCCCTCGTTCGCAGGTGACGATATTATAATTTTTGAGTCCCTCAATCAAATAACAGTACATTTTTCTCAAGTTTTGAGTGTCTTTTCTGAAGTTGATTAATTTGAATTTTTTATCTTAACCATTTCCAAAAATTGTCCATTGCAGATCTTTAGGACATACTATGGGCTTCGGCAATTTAAAAATGAATTGTAGGTACCGATGGACAGTGAATGTATATAAGCGTTAAATTCCAGGATTCGTTTCAGAATGCCTTAGAATGAATTTCAAGAAGAAATTGTTTGCGAATTTCGATTTAAAATTTTTTGGAGCCATTTTGATTTTCTACGAAAATTGTAGCAAAAATTGAAGAAAAGTGTAACCAACGTTTTGTTTTGGATGTTTAGATTAATGAAAATGTAAGATCTATATTGCAACTGAAAGATTATTTCAAAAATGTTTTTAAGTTTTACGTTGAATTTTGACTATTTTGTCTCAAAAATTTCTTCTAATGATCTAGTATATACTTAAGTATCCATTTATATATATATATATATATATATATATATATATATATATATATATATATATATATATATATATATATATATATTTATATATATATATATATATATATATATATATATATATTCTGTTTTTTGAAGACAATGGAAGAATTATAATTTCTGTATATTGAAAGAAACGGGCTTCTTCGCATAGGGGAAAAAACATGATTACTCAGGATCGAAGACCGATCTTTCGGTTACAGAGAGGAAAACGTTCATCTGATAAAAAGTAAGGTGGACTTCGATACCAATAATTGGATAAACGTAGGTAGATAAAAATAGAAACGCAGAAAAAGGTTAAAAAAAACGTATTCAATTATTGAATAAACGTAGGTAGAACAAAGTAGATCTTTCATATTTTTCGTTGTGCTGCGGTATCATGTGGCAGAAGAGTGTACTGAATAAAAGTATACGTTGCGGCAACGTAGTGTTAGCACTGTGCTAAAAATAATAGATAAATTTAAAAAATCTATCTCGTTTGCATTGATGTTGCTCTTTGGGATTCTAGAGAATGGAGCATTTCTTATCAAACACTTATTCTTACGCAAGCTACTAGTTACTCATACAAAGTGCTCTAATTTTTGAAAAATTGTTTCGAATGTAGTAAGAAAGATTTAAAAAAATTGCTTGAGTGTTCATGCTGAATGATCGGAACTTATTTTAAAATGTTGTTCATTTATTAGACTCAGAGGAAAAGTTTTATCGCTGTAAAATATGTTCGCGAAAGTAGGTGCGGTCTTGCATATCTAACTGATTATGAAAACGTTAATATAAGCGGAATTTCATATCGCACTTGTACATAGTTTACGGCTGAGTAAAGCCTTATCATAAATTCTTGTCACAAATTGAATGGCAGAACGAGGGGACGACGCAAGGAGATAAAAAAAATCTCTTGCCACATTCAATGTCAGGAAGGCGAACCCGCTCCTGGCAGAGTGGAGAATGAATCACTCCTATCTCAAGCTATCTCAAGGGATTACTCCAGGATTGGAATGCAACGTTCCCCGTAATATTTGTAATGGGAACTTGGACCGGTTGGCTCCTTTTTTTATTTTTTATTTTTTTTCGAGCAACAACCCCCCTCCCCTTGCCTCTCTCTTTGTGATAAGCAAGTGTTTGGATAATTCCGTACGGAGTTGAGCGGTTTTTTGGGGTAACGAAAAAAAAGTGATCGGCTGAGAGATAAGGGAACTTTCCATTTAAATGTAGCTCGTCTACATTTGTATAAAAAAAAGGTTGTTGTGCGCGAAAATATTCGTATGAGACAGAGAGCAAGTAAATCTTTTGAAAAAATAGGGGTTTAGACAATGTAGGAAGATTCTTCAGGATGGTTTACCCTGCTCAATGTTACTTTTGATTGTTGTCAAAGATCTACCGGGCTTGCTGAAAGGGTCCAGCGTCCAGCTCGTTAACTCTAAAGACGACGCGAATATTTTAGTCAAGTGGAAAAAACTATTTCAATTGATTTTTGTACACATCTTCACGTGACCTCAAAAACGCGCCGAAGATAATAAGAATAGAATGCGAGTTAAACAAATTATGTGCTAATTTCTCCACATCACACTGTGCTTTGATTATGAGGGAAACATGAAAATGTCAACCAGTTGCTGTAACGCCAAATATTGAGATTTTCTCGGTAAAAATCGATGTCAACTCTCTATCTAGTTCATATTGAGAGCTTAACCTTCCGAGAGCAACAAAAGTTTCAGTCATGCAACATGATCATGTGAGCCAATTTTCGTAAATCGTCGTATTATGTAATGTTACATTTAGTGCAAAGAAATTGTTAACTAAGTACCAGTTTGATGGCAAAAACTAGTTCTAAAAAATATTCTGCGAGACAAAAGAGATTTTATCATTTTAACCACACACACATAATCAGGTTTTTTTTTTTTTTTTTTTTTTTTTTTTTTTTTTTTTTTTCAACAATCTGAAATTAGGGGTTGGGCAAGTGTCATAAATTTTTGTTGGCCAAAGTTGTAGACCTGAAAAATCGTGACGTAAATGATAATTTTAGTATAGCTACTAGCGAAAATAACCGTTTAGCTTTTTATTAGTCTAGTTGTACAACAATCCTTCAAAATTTGTAATTTCTAATTTCTAACGGTAGGAGGGGTAAGAGCGGTAATTAAAGATATTTTTAAGCACTACCTAAGCTACGATTCTCGACCGATTTTCGTGATTCTTTTATTGTTCAATAAGAAATCTGGCCTAATTTTCAAATATATGGCAGAAGTTTCAAATTTCATTATGGAAAGGAGTAAAGGGAGGGGGCTAATACTGATAAACGTGATGTTTTCACAATTCTCATTAGTTTTCGTGAGTTTTTTTTTTTTTTTTTAAATTAAGAATTTGGTCTAGTTAAGCAACAAACCTTGTGAGTATTTCTGTCTTTATATATTTATATATATACATATATATATCTTCCGGTTCAGACGTGTGCGAAATTGAGGATTTCATGTTGATGACGGGCTTTCGTGAGGGGGAGTGAAGGAGGGGAAAATTAACTGTACTATTTACGCTATTCGTAACCAAATTGTGTTCTTTTTTCGAATTAACTATGTAAAACCATTCATGCTATGTTATGGTGTGGATAGGACGGTTGCTGCATGTAGAGTGCTCAAGGCGGACAAAACAAAGAAATCATTCTGCGCTGACTATCAAACTTGTTCATGTTAGGTTATGATACAGAGTTTATATATTGTAAATTCATGATCTATTCGGCAAAATCACCACGTTCATATAGGTAAAACCCGTCCTTGTAACCCATGCATTGGTTATCTTCTTTCCAATGTTTGGAAGTATTTATATTAATTTTTTGAGAAAACGGAGGTATAGGAATCTGAAAGCAGTCGTCGACAGACAGAAAACTACGGTGTTTTTTCTTCCTTCCATAGTATTATTATAATACGCGAAGAAAATCTACAACAGATTGCTTTCTTGTTTAGGGTATGATCTGGAGAGAGGATATTTTCTCTCTCTCGCCTCGTTATATATTTACAAGACCCCCAGTCTTACCTCGGAACGAAAGAGCATATTCCCTCACTGCATGATCAATCATAACTACGACAGAAGGGTCAGCTCAATCATTTATTACAATATATGAACTCATTATAATTAGTGTTTTCTGAATTCTATAGGAACGTGTCAATTAGTTAATGCAAATATAGAGGTCTATCGAATTTGTTTCAGCTGTAGGTATTGTGGTATGGGTGCACTTAATGATTGTGTCGTCGAATGGGCTAAGCCTCACTGACAAGAATTGTGTGAGTGCCAAAAGACGGGGCAGAGCAAACCTCCGCTGTATAAATATGTGACGTCACGGGGTCTTCTGCAAACACATGGGATCTCATAAGACAGGGATCTTCAGCAACTACAACAGAAAACCACCCTAGGGAATAGGGTTGAACTTAGTAATTTCAGTGATTGTGAGACTATGGGAACGATATCTAAAGTCACTAAAACCATGCATCGCACTACTTGTTCATTTATAGTTTTGATTTATGAAGGTATTTTAGGGTATTTAAACTAAATTATTGTCTACTCAAAATTCTTGCTTCGTGAATCGATTTAAAATTCGCCGAGAAGGCAGGAGATCCAGTGGACAGGGCCGTGGAGAGAAAATCCGGGGGCCCCTTGAAAAAATGAAAATTATCAGGCACACTATTCCTGTATGTATTCGATAGTTTTTCTGTGTAGATTACTGAGTTTATAGACGCATCAGGCATCATTTTTGGCACAGTTATAACCAAAAATACTGAACAAGATTGAGTCGAAACAGCAATATTATTCAGCCTACCTCTGCATGTGTCGCTTTGCGTTTTACAGTCGTGTTGGTTTTTTCCAACCAGGGTCCTTGTGTGATTTTTATTACATAACCTTTCTACTTTACCCTAAACAAATGAAATAATAAACAAAAACAAACATAAAATTAAGCATAAAAAATTCCAAAATTTTCAAATGAAGTGAAAAACTCGCTTATAACAGAGATTGAGAGATCCGCTAGTGTTACTATTCGATTATGCCGGAACCCTCTAGTTTTTAGATATCATTTCTCAAGAAATCTTCGGATTTATTTGAACAAAGCCACGTTTTTTTAATCATTATAGCATCATTTCCTCCACTAATTAGCAAAGTAATAGTAAAATTTACTTTGAATTAGGAAGAATTAGCTGAGTTACAGATAAATTGTTTTCCGTCACCGGAAAGTAGAATTGAGAAACACTTTTCGAGCTTAAGTGTGGAAACACTGTAGTAAATTTTTGAAACACACAAAATTTATTTTTTCAAGCATGATTCAAAGGCATTTAAACATTCTTCAAAGTACCTTGTGCTGAAAGGAAATTTAATGCGTTTTCCAATGACAACCATAACTAATTTTTCAAAATTAAAAATTGATATTCTAGAGAAATTTTGGATAAAAACCATGATTTACGAAAAAGAAAAAAAAAAAAACATGAAAACTAAGGGTTTTCAAAAAATTAGCTACGGGAAACTTTCGTTCGGAAATGAACCAAATAATATATTTCAGGCTTCTTATGGGCCAGTTCTCTGTGTTAGGGTTACTTACTGATAGTCAGCATTCGGTGTAAATGTCTGAAAAACAATTTTTGTTTACCGCAATCAATGTCACGGAAAGATTCTCTGAAGAAAAGAAAGAAAAAAACACTAAGTAAATGTTTTGGATGAGTAAAAGAGCGAAAATTGAAGTGTTTAAATGTTGAAAATTGGGAACGAAAAGAGTTTTGAAACATGAAAAGTACCTACTTTTTTTGTTATTTAGTTGTAGGAAGTTAATAGGACCCTTTGACATGTTTTCTCATTCAAATTCTGTTTCTTCTCCTCCTCTTTTCTTTTTTATACCCACCACCCCATCCTCTCTACGGGCCTTCCCATGGATGTATACATTACTGCCAAAAATTAGGTGGGCAGGTGGTGACGAAGAGCAGTAAGGACAGAGCTGTCTGCTAGAACTAGCACCACGGTACAGTCGTTACTCACAAGGGCTAACATTAGCCAGCATTATTTCCCTGTTTCATGACATGTATTCCATGTATTAAATATGACTGGTGATGAATCGAATGAGCTTAGGGCGAAATCGCACAACGAGAAATCCCTGATCATTTAATTCCCTAGTGATGAATCCTATTGATCCATACGAAGGGTGATCAACGGTGGACCATGTAGGGGTTTACTCTTACCACCCCTGAAGATCTCTTCAAACTCTCCTCGAATGAAATTCTCAAGCTGCTCGGAGACGTGTGAGAAGGGAATCTACAATGTCAGCTTATTTACGCATTTCAAACATCTTTTTATTTCAGTGGAAAACTACGTGATAGCTGTAAAATATCCGTTTAAATTAAATGAGTTCGAGTAAGTTAAAAAAAGTTTTAAAAAGTCTCTGGCGAAGCATGTGACATCGCTCAGTCAGACGGAGTTTTTTCCTCTCCCCGTCTAAACAAGTTACAACCAGAGCACACATATTTAGGGTAACAAGGTGCTTCGTCAGGCGGCGTGTAGCTCCGTTTTTTTCCCTCCTCACGGGAGCAAAGGGGGAAATTCTGAATTAGCGCCCTTTTACTACAAATGAACCCTGCAACAAGGCTCCCACGAGCTCGGGGGGAAAAAACACTCCCACTCGCCTCCTTCTCCCATTACGCATTGAAAGACACAGTGTGGAGCCCTGCGGAATCCCCTACAAGGGAACCGACTCCCGCAATAGCCTCTCAAGCGTGCTTGACATCCTCATTAATGACTATCATTAGTGGTCGCTCCCTAATCCATCTCCCGGTACCAGCGGTTAAAGTCCCCGACTCCAGTCATATCAACATCCCTTAAACCTCTGGGTTTCGGTTCTAATCCCAATTATTAATAACGTGAATAATTTACGTCCCTCCTCCCTCTCGGTTTCTCCTTCTTTTCTTCATTTGCTTCGAACCCCTAGTGAATGGCGAGTCCTTAAATTATGCGGGTGTCTTTATTTATGTGATAGCACGTAAATAATTGTCCCGCTTTAATTAGGGATGTGGTTGGTTTCTGTATAATTAAGATACAGCGTGAACAAACACGGAGAATCCCTTTTAAATATTCGTTACTGAGTCCGCTTACACGTGATTTCTTCATTATGTACCAGTTCAAGCTTGATTATATTTAGTAAGTATATTAAACATATTGGTTAGTGATGCATGCATTACAGAGACGTCCCTGACCCCCCACCCCCCATCAACCCTCTCCACCGTGAGTAAATTTAAAACTTCCAAGGATCGAATAAATAATAAAAACTGTCTCGGAAATCAGATGAATATAGTAAAAATAAACGTAAATTATAAATCTAAGAATTGATATAAGAAAAAAACGAGTAGAAATATTAGCCTCAGGTTCGTTAAACTCAATTGAGCTGTCCATTAAAGTTGTGCGTCTTTAGTGATTTCCAGATAATGGAAAGCAATTATTATGTAGTCAGTAATTATTCAATCTATCTATGGGTATATGTGGATTATCGAATAGGAACGGATAAAAGTACCTACTGGTTGGAATCATCGTTGCATAACAATGTGTTTAAAACATCACATAATTATAATTTAAACGAAAATTATTTAAATTGAAGGAAATATTATTTAGTATAGCATATAGAGAATTCATATAGGAAATGCATTTGTGCCACGTGGGAGGAATTCATTTCTGTAACAATTTTAATGAGTTGTTTAATGTGTTTTCCAACTCTGTCCGGTTTTTTTCCCCATCTCACCTGGCAACCGTGATAACTGGTCTGTGATATATTTATGTGGTTCTAGTCAAGATTTAATTTCGCTTTATTGTTTGTATTATAGTAATAGGTACTATTTAGTTGTATCTATACATGACCAAGTCACTAGTTCTTAGTTGATTTTGTTATCCCCCCCCCCCCCCCTTCTGATCTGCCAGTGGAATCCATGATGAAAATCGTTTAGTGACGGATGTAGCCCTATCAGGCAGCTGGTAGAATCGTTGCCCCTTCAGTGTCCCCTTTGACACCAGGTTGAATGCCGCTAATGATCTTCTTGTAGGTGGGGGATACTATATATATAATATAAATATATAATATATAATATATAAATATATATATATATATATATTTTTTTTTTAATTACGTAAGTAGATTGCAATGAGAGTCAACTAATTGGGCATAGCAATCACCCAACACTCATCAACGCAGGACCGTATATGCTAACTTTCCTATATTTCGTCGTTTATATTCGAAGGTTAATGGGATTACTTCACGAAGAGTCGGAAAGCCAGTTAAAGAAACCTGATTCTGGGAATAAGATAGAAGTACTTACGAAGGATTCCGATCCAAGCCGCAATTATGTGAATGAATCGAGACAGGTCTACTGTTTAGGTAGCGACCTTGAATGTCTCTTTCCTCTCATCATTCCTCGGGCTTTCTTCATCCTCCTTGTAAATAACTTTTTATCGGGTTTCCTTTTTATTTCCTCCTTTGAGGACTGGAAGGACACGTTGACCTCCCGCGCTCTGGGACGCCGCAGCCTTCCAGGATCGTCCCCTGCATACATTATGCAAACTCCCGAGGCTTCCGCGGATTTGATAAAAAACTGAAAAGAGGCCGCTTGAATTATTCCGAATGGGAAGCGGCATTAATGTCGATGTCGTAGTGATTCGCGGTCTTTTTATGATTTCACGTCGCTTTGCGTCAGTGAAGGAGTCAGAGTTCTTTTGGTGTACAAACGATTCTCTCCCTAGTGTGCCATAAAGGGCATTCACACAGTTCTATCTAGTACTTCGCGTGAATAAAACCTGATGCAGGAATACACACTACCAATTTACGTATTCACTACAAATCGGTTGGACAATAATAACGTTTTCCTGTCTGATTTTAATATTAGTAATTTCCTTTTTTTTTAATTGTCAAACTTATTAAGTAGGCCATTAGCATACATTTTCAAATTGTCCTTTATTAATGGTAAAATTCCAACGACTTTTTAAAAAACTGTTGTTTTGCCACTTTTTAAAAAGGGTGACAGAAGTATTATGAGCAATTATCGACCAATAGCCTGGACTTTGTTTCTATACAAATTCTAGAAAAGTGCAACAAATCTCGACTAGGTGCTTTCCTTGAGAATAATAAAATAATTTCCAAGAGCCAGTATGGCTTCCAGAAAGGGCAACATACGGATCATGCCTTATTTAATTTGAACGATCTTGTGGCACACAAACATGATATTGGTTTATTCGTCTTTGGTGTCTTCATAAATATCAAAAAGGCCTTTGATTCTGTGAACGATAAGCTCTTGTGTGACAAACGTTTTAAATATGGTATTCGAGGTCATCCTTTAGAATTACCCAAATCCTATTTACAAGATCGTCCTCAGTCTACAAGAGCATTGGTTTGATTCAAACAAATTGTGCCTAAATGTAGATAAGACGTCAGTTCTTCGTTTTTCAATCGGTAACAGAAGCTACCCCATGCAGAATACATTGAATTTTCATGCGAGTGTTTCTTGTTTACAGGGATACTCAAGCTATGATTGCGTTTCAATTCCTTTCAGTGATAGTTGTAAATATTTGGGAGTTATATTGATAATCATTTAAGCTACAAGAAACACAATGGTTCTCTCATAGTTCGATTGCGTAAGTTTTTCTATGTTTTCAAGAAGGATCGCAGTTTTCATTTAAAGTCTCAGCTGAAAAATATTTACCATAGACTTGCTTATTCAATAATTAAATACTTAAGTATTCTTTGGGGAGGTACTTATCGGTCTTATGTTCAGAAAGTGCAAATAGTTTAAAATGGGTTGTTACGGATGATTCTGAATAAAAAACTCAGATACACTACAGCTCTCTTGTACAGGCCTTTTTGAAGTGCAAATTGTTGAGCAAATATCTCTCTTTATGTCTTGTGTGCATGTTTAAGGTACTGGAATAAGATCTGAGCATTCATCTGTCTCATTTAATTCTAAAAATTGTGTAAATTCTCGTATTGTTCTTCCTAAAGTTAACAGTGAGTTTTATAAAAGAAACTCCTACGTCTGTGCTCTTAAATTCTTATTTAATAAGCGCATTAATATATTTTTGTTCCACAAGCTTTTCTCATTTTAAATCTTGTTTGAAGAATGCTATTTAATTGTCTGTTGTTCCAAGTCGTATGTCCTGTTATCGTTATATTTTCATTTCTTTATGAAATTTATCAGTTATATTTTGTTCTACTTTTGTTGGAGCAGGGTTGCTGATTCTGTTTTGTGAGTTAACACCAGTTGGTTGAAATCGGCGATGGAATGATCGCAAAGTCTCTTTGAAGTCTCTCCATTTTTTATCTTCAATGTTTATAACGATCAAGTACCTACAGTTTTGTTCGTTTTCTCGGTTATTGCACTTTTCTTCAGCGTTGTCCCAACATACTGACTTGGAAATGTAACCAACTCTTTTTTTCTCGAATTTTCAGGTACATAGAATAACTGTTTTCTCCATTTTCAAAATAACTGAAGAGGTAGGTAGTGAACTTATTAGAGTTTGCCAAAGTCGCGATATTTCACGAAATAGTAGCTGGAGAAATAAAAATGTGAATAATGTGAGGTTTTGTATTGCCACCTTCGTTGGTAGATTTTATACAGCCACTCGTTTCAAGTGTTATGGTCTCCAGTTCACATTCCTAATCATGAAATTAAACATAGATTTGATTTACCAAAGTAAAGATATTTATTAGTAAACAATGAAGTACAGGCACTTAGGCAGGCACCAACTGATCAACAGAACTAATACGTGAGGAGGCTAAATTCCCCAACCAACTTGGCAGAGATTAATTGATTCATGAATTGACAATGATGTTGGACGTGTAGGGTACAACGATATTGACGGTGTATTGATATCTGTATTGGCTACAATGGTTTGTCAATAATTTTGATCTCGTAAAGCCATTCTGTACGCCTCAGCCATTTAGTGCGATAACTTCGCATTGTCATTTATTAGGCTTCATATTCAGAAAACAGCCTACCATTACTATGGTGGTCCTAGGCGGTCTCATGCCCATTCTACACGACGAATAGAGTTGTGATGATGTTGTCAACTAGATTCGACGGCTTCGTTTCGATTCGTCGGCAAATTTTAACAGTTTCCCCGTATACCCGGAATCAACAAACGAACCCAATTAGCGATCGCCGCCGTTATGAGGGGCAACGCTTTGTATAGTTGTGAGAGATGTGAAGGGTGGCGGTACAGCGGGGGTGGGATCCTAGAGCTCGCTCGGGTCGGGAGTGAGATCCTATGAGAGCTGGAGGCTTCGGTCCAGTCCTACCGCTCATTAGCGTGAAAACACTGGCGCCGGCAAACGTGGTTTGAGTGTGAAAACACCATCGCGGCCGTGAGTGGAAACCGCCGCACAATGGGACACACGTGCAACCTGCCAAATGATAATTAAACTCACTTAGCGAACCGATTCGGGTCCCATCATTGAAACAAAAATTATTATCTCACAATCGATTGTTTATTTTCTGTGTATATCCGCAGCCTATAGCCCTGAGGAGCTTTTTAATCAAACGACACATTCCTGTAAGAGGATTGGAGTAAAATACTGCAACATACATTCGTCATCTACCTTACATAAAAGATCGTCAGGTGTCTCCTTATTTGAAAATTCTTCAATTGATTATTGTGGCCATGATTGTTGGAAACTCAATTTTTCAATTCAAATATAGTTGTAAATTGCCAACAAATTTTGAGAAACTTATGTCGTGTATCCATTCGCCCGACCTTCATAAAATTGTGTTATGCGAATACAAAATTGTGTTAATAGACCAAAGGTGATGAAATTGATAGGTCCTTTGAGGTATGTAGAATTAAAACGTCTGCCAAGTTGGTTGGACAATATAGCTTTCTCACAAATTGTAAGATGGACGTATCGAATTAGTTGAAGAACAAAGTCGAAATGATTGATAAGTCGACGTTATAAGAAATTAACGTTTGCGCATACGTACAGACTACTACTACTCCAACAGTTATGAAATGTACAGGGAAACGTCTAGAAGCTGTCCCGCACATTCCCTGAAAATTTCATCTAAATACATTAGACTCGGAGTTGCCTTTGTCAATCAGTTTCGTTATTACTCTACCAATTACGATATCATTAATATTTATAGGGTATTTTTCTATGACATATACCCAATTACTACCGAGTTTTATTCAAATCAGACCAACAGATGATAAGAAATAGACGTTATGAGAAATTCACGTTTTCGCATGCGCACAGACTACTGTTGATACGACGGCTTTGAAAATTACAGGGAACCGTCTAGGAGCTAACCAGCACAATCCTTGAAAATTTCATCGGAATCGGACTGAAGCTTGGTAGAGTTTTGGGTGTGACAAGGATTTACTGTAGATAGACTGACAGACAGACATCAGGCAGACAAACACGGAACCAAAATTGATCAGCAAGCTCTGAAACGCAAAAAGCAAGTGGATATTTTGCTTTTGGAGGACAACAATTTTTCGGAATTCAATCCACAACCCTAACGGTGGAGAAGAAAACAGTACTAACGATTCATTGCCCCTCGATATTCTTTCTATCGCCGGGGCACATGAAATGAAGCCCTTCTGGGACACCTAGAATATATGACAGAGTATAGAGGCGCACTGATCAGCTGAGGGACCTAGTCGACCTATGATACTGGATTTGTAGTGGAGCTCTGATTTGAAATTGCAAACGTAGTATGAGTGTGAAAACACCCGCGGTCGTGATTGGAAACCGCTGCAAAATGGGGCACACGTGCAACTCGCTAAATGATAATTGAACTCACTTAGCGAACCAATTCGGGTCCCATTATTGGAACAAAAATATCGTCTCACAACCGATTGTTTATTTTGTGTGTACATCCGCTTCCTATAGCCGTAACGGAGTTTTTTTGACCGAATGACACATTCCTGTAAGAAGATTGGAGTAAAATACTACAACCATTCGTCATTTGCCTTACATAAAAGATCGTCAGGTGTCTCCTTATTTGAAAATTCTTCAATTGATTATTGTGGTCATCATTGTGGGGAATTCAAATATTGATACAAATATAGCAGTAAATGCCAACGAATTTCTAGTAACTTAAGTTGTATACCTTTTCGCCTGACCTTCATAAAATTGTGGTAACGCGAATACGAAATTGAGTTATATGACCTAAGGTGCTGAAATTGAAAGGTCCTTTGAGGCATGTATAATTTAAAAAGTTTCAGTCATGCAGCATGATCATATGAGCGAATTTATTTTGAAATTTGAGCACTTAGCTTTGAAATTTGTTAGGAAATTTAGCGTATAAGGAATTGTTAACTACAAATGTTAGAAAAAAAAAAAAAAAAATACAATTTTACGGCAACAAAACTCTTTCTAAATATATTCTGCAATTCAAAAATGATTGGATTTTTCGCTTTTTTGTGGAGTTTTGATCAATTTTTCAGCAAATATGAAATATTTAAGATATTTTAAATTATTAAAATTAAAGATTGACTTAAAAAAATATATAAATTCAACTATTTAGGCTGTTGTTAGCCATTTAACACGATTTTTTGGGTACGTTTTTGTTATTTGAGAAATTTAATGTCAAAAAGTGTTGACCAACGAACTCATCCTTTCGTCCGGAAGATTTTTTGGAGTAAGAACGGAATTTTTATCTCAATCCTAAGGAGATTATCGGAGTCTAGATGATTATATATATATATATATATATATATATATATATATATATATATATATATATATTATATATATTATATATATATATATATATATATAAGACATAGAGTTGTAGAGAAGTTAACCGAATTTAAAGATCGACGATGCATATTTGATACGGATGTTAGAGCTTATGGAAGGATAATTCGAAATCGGCCCTATCGGGCCTCGAGGCTCGCCCCTGAGGACCCCCCTAATCTTACTCGGCTTCCGCCTCCGATCTTTTTTTTCACTTGTAAAAAACGAGGATAATTTGCTATGCAATTCGTCCTCACGAAAAAAAAAACTCGATTTGAAATGGCAAACGTAGTATGAGCGTGAAAACACCCACGGACTTTATTGGAAACTGCAGCACGATGGGGCGCACGTGCAACTCGCCAAATGATATTTGAACTCACTTAGCGAACCGATTCGGGTCTCATTGAAACAAAAATTATTATCCCACGACCGATGTTTATTTCGCGTTTATATCTGAAGTCATATGAATGGAACGAAACATTCCTGTAAAAAGCAACAATGTAAATCATGAGAATTAGTAATTTACCTTGTATTTTGTAGAACCTTGAACGAGGTTTCTTCTTTGATAATTCTTCAAAGATTATGATTGTAGGAAAATTGAATTCAAATAGCTTGGCGAAAAAACGCAGTATGCGTAAGCACAACCAACTTTTCGAATGGAGATAAGTAAAATAAAGTAGGTGAACAGTCAAGCTTCATACGCGAAAATCAAGTTACCCTAAGCAAAATTTCGGTGATTATATGTCGCTAGGTGAACTGAGGTTAATAGTAATTTTTACTTAATAACTGGAAAATTCATTCACAAAATGCCTTGCGAAATACTTTCCCATTTACGTACCGCTTGTTCGAGGAGAATGTTGCAAAAAACGCCACGCGAATCGATCAGCTGGAGCTCAGGGTGGAGCCCGTCATTTCATTCGTCCTTTGCTGTTCTAGAGAGGTTCTCTATCAAATTTCAACGTCTTAAGGTGAATAGGAGAGATTTGAGCTCAATTTTACCATCATCACGATTGGTATTACGGCTCCTGATCAGTGGATCCTCACCAAAGTCAGCGAGGCGCAAGTTCCAATGGTAATACAACGTAGGTATCAATATTTCGTCCAAATCTGACCAGCAGGTTCGGAGTAGTAGTGAGCAAACAATTTTTTCCATAAATATTTATATTTTATAAAAATATATAAAGAAAGCTGAAAATGAATTACTATTGTGAAGGTGTTCTACACCCTCTGAAACGCAAAGAAACTGCATCCCCACCCCCAAGTACCGCCGCGCCGTGCCGACGGCTGTAATATTCCCCCTTTGCTACAAAAAGTTGGAGAAAAAAAAATAGAATGAAAATGAGTTGACATTTACATCTTCGGTATGTTTTGCTGATCCCCTCCCCCTCCCTCCACGCGAATGCCGGGTTGAGTCGTTCCCCTATGCATGAATTATGTTCCTCTAAACCCACTTCAAATTACCCGATACCCTCCATATTGCAGCTATTTGAAACGCTTTCGGTTTTATTTTTTAAGCGGATGAAATGCATATTAAAAAAGGTGCAATTTTCCATTTTCTACTTCAGCTTTTGCAGTCAATGTTAATATATGAATGAAGACAATATGAATGTTAATATGTTATATATATTTGTGAAGTCAATGTTCCTATAGAGATGAATTTACACGATGAACAGTTCAATCGATTGCTGAGAACATATCGTTACTTTAAACTTCAAGGGTGTTGGGTTGAAAGCTGGTGGGAAATTGATTGTTAAAAACTCTGGGGGAGACAAGGACGCATGAGGTCGACGTTAGTGTTAGTGATGGGAGGGGTGGATGTCCTAGTTAGCACGGAAGATAGCAACTGACATATTGTTCTGAAAAGGAGCGTGACGTGAGTGGTAAGTCACCCGCTCTGAAGAGGCGAAAGAAGAAAAAAAAAGATGAAGCCATTTACGGGGAAATTGAAGGGAAATCTCCAGGTGGCCGCTCTGAAGGATGGAAGGCTGAGGCATCAACCCCTCAGGCGTGAACTGGGTTCGCACTACGAGAAGCATTTTTCACGCATAATGTTCCAGGGATGGATGAGGGAGCGTTCCTTGCGAAGGATATCGTATTCAAGGTTTAATCTCGGCAATATTGCAAACAACGGTGAGACAAGCAACGAGGACAAGTGGGGGTGATTATTGGATTTAGCGGTGTAAAAATGAAAACCCCATCCTTGTGAAACACGGGAAATGAAATCGCGGGGAATTGGAAGGATTGAAGTGAAAAAAGGCGAAATATCGTCTGGAGAGTACTTGATTAAAAGTTTGGAGTGGTGCTGAAGGCTTCAGCGGTCCAGAGCCACTCATTGGTGCTTATTTCGATGTGCTTCAAAAATCCCGGTTATTATCTGGTCGGGAATCTTTGAGCGTACAGGTCTTCAGCACATTAGCATTTCGTTAAAAGGCCTCCGAAACTCGAGTTAGAGCGCAGCACAGAGTAATATTCCTTACAAATGTGCTCTTCTTTTACTGCCTATGACCGCAATCGGAGGCTTTATTGAATGTAACTGACATTATTATCATGCACAGAATGATTCTCGCAAGCAAATGAATGTACGAAACATATAAAACTGCATAACTACGAGGGTTATCCAGAAAATAAAGGTCAAAATAAGAATGGGCCCATGTCAGTCCCTTGCAAAATGTCGCAACTGATTCCGTCAACCTCTGAAGGTTCAGTTCGCTCCACCTACCGCTGTTGTGAGATTCAGTCAGTCATCAAGTTCCTCACTTTCCGTCACGAATCTGCCTCCGAAATCCATTTCAGTTTGTGGAATCTTATGGACCTGAAGTAATGTCTGCTTGTGTCTTTGGGATGGGAAATTGTGACCCACCCACCGTATTCTCCAAACTTAACGCCCTCAGCTTATAATCTCTTCTCAAAATTGAAGGAATTCTTGGGTGGAAAACGTTTTTCCAACGACTTGGAGGTGAAGGATACAGCAGCAAAGTGGCTTTCAGGGGTGGAGCGAAGAGTATACGATGAGGTTATAAAAAAGCTGGTGCCCAGGATGAAGACGAGTCTTGAACTAGAAGGAGATTACGTAGAAAAATAATCACATATTCTGGAAGATACCCTGTAAATTTAATTGAAATATATGGATTTTTCGATTTTTAACAGCAGTTGTAACCTTTTTCTGGATAACCCTCGTAGGTAGGTCATTCGTCACCCGTAACCTTCCTAGAAAAAGCGCTTGGTTTCCTGTCGTTCATTTTCGCTCAAATCCACCGAATCGCTGTCGAATTCAACCCCAAATTTCAGTGCCCAGCACTACAGCTGCAATAGAAATGCTTTCTAGACTTCCCATATCTTTCCCAAATTATTCCCCTCAACCTAATTGTGCGGCCTCCACGATTAGAAGTTGGAACGACAAAAGAATCTACTTGTAAGGTCTGAATCCCTTGGATCTTCCAGCTTTCCTTGAATTGCAGTCCACGCCCAACTAAATTTAAAAAATTTCATATATCGCTGAAACAATATATATTTTATATGAAACAATATACAATATGAAAAAGCGTTCAGCTGTAGGATTCGTTTCAGAATGCCTCAAAACGGATTTCAATTAAGATAATTTTCGAAAATTTCTTTTCTAAAATTTTTGTAGCCATTGCAATACCATCATTCTTAACGAAAATTCGCTGATAAACTTGAAATCCAAAATCTTTGTTTGAAAAGCAGATTATTATTGACAAGTTTTTTTTTTCTGCCATCAAATGTTTTCTATAATTTCTTAGCGCTCAAAAAAGATCAAATTCGAAAACAATTTAAAGTAAATACAATATCAATTTAAGGAAATTTGCCCATACGATCATACTGCATGACTGAAACTTTTTAAAATAGTAATTAATTTTATGGTATTTAGGTTGTGAAATATTTTACTGTAATATATTTTTAATTAGGGCCGATTGCTAACGAGTTTGATCATACCCTATTTGGCTGCGGCATGGAGTTTGTACATCCCCAATTTGACAGCATCACTGAGTATCAACTCCCCTCCATATTGTTGGAAAATAGAATAATTTCCTCTTCACCAAATCTGAGTTACAACTAATCTAACTGTAATGAGGATTCGATTCATCTTTGCAACGAGCATTCAAGGATTTTTTCTTTGGAATCAACCTGTCCTCCTTTCTCATTTCAATTCTCCCTTAATCAAAACTTTTCAAACACGATTACTGTTGCTGACAAAAAATACAACAGAAGTTTATTAATTTTGAACACAATCAAAATAAACTCAAAATCTTTCTTTCGAGGTCTTTTCATGGTCAATTCAAACTCACAGCAATATCTGAAAAGAATGAAAAAATGTATTTTTGTAAAGAAAAGCTTCATTACAAGAGGGGTTACTGTAACACAGGGTTCGCAACAATTACCATCCTTAGTACACCGTATTTTATCACGAATGTTTTCATTCTAGATTCATAGTCAGTAGATTCGGAATGCGTATTCATTCGTTCCACTGTATAACGATTCCTTGAATATGGGATTTCTTGCGTACTTGATCATCTAATATCGCCTGTTACAAATAATGATGAAACGAAAACAAAGGGGTGGCAATTTTTGATTTGGAAGTGGGGAAAAATGGATACCCCTTCCTTGTCAAACAAGGTGAAATGAAATCGTTGTGAACGGAATCGGAGGGTTGAAGAGGGAAAAAACGTGCGGTTTGAATATCGTGTGGATGGCACTTGATTAACAGTTTGAAGAGGCTCGGCGAGCTTCAAAGCCTCGCTGCTTCTCATCGGGGACTAATTCCGAGGCCGGCCCTTCAAAAGTTCCTCCTGGGTGCCGTTCAGCGGTCTTTCCGAGTAAGAAACATCGTTGAAAACGACGATTCGGCGACCGCACACACCCGAGCGGTCTGCCTCAGATGAGCGGGCGCCGTTGACGCTCGCCTGCGGTGTAACGGCGCTGCTAGGCTGACCCTCGTTATCTCTGCGAGGCCGATATTGTCGTGGAAAACCGACTATTATCGCTAGGGCTGCTCGCAAAGCAAGTGCGGCTATTATGAACTTCACGGATAAATTTAGACTATGTATACCTTGACTATCGACGCTAACACTAACAAACCGTATAACCTCTCATCGGCTAGTGCCAACATTTTGGTTAATTATTTTTAATAATGAACCTCAATGATTGAAAAATATGCTTTACTAGTAGATATTAATTCGTAATATCACACACGCAAGAAAAAATTATCATAACCATATATGGCTTTGGTTTGGGTTACCAGGTGGAAAAACACGAATGGAGGACTTAAGGTAAGACAAAACATACAAACGAAGGACAAATTTTTCAAGATTGAAAAAATCTTAAATAAAACATGTTCATATCAACAATGAACTCCATACAATCAAATCATTTTTGAGAAAGCTCTTGATACGTTCACTTGACGACATTTTTGAAAATACGAAAGAAGGTGTGACAAGTTCTTACTCTACAAGAGAACTGATTTTAGCGTTGCGATACGTTCTAAATCTATTCGACGACGTTTACTGTTTACTCAACTATTATTCAATGGAGAATCATCAGAATAATCCGGGTAACTAGGAAAATGTAGCTTTTTCACATACAAAAATCGTTATCTACTCGTTGGAAAGTTCTTAATTTACCTGACAAATCACTGCATCTTACTCTGTCAATTTTTCCGTCTCTCCGTCAATTTAAACGTTACATTTTTCGGGTGAAAAGAGAGAAAAAAAATCACGAATTTTGTATATTGACCCCCAGCCAAAACACATTGTCCATGTCAATATACGTTATTAAAATATAGAATTTGTCAACATTGTTTAACAACCCAGTTCGTTGGTGACGATAACTTAAAAGTCCCTCAATCAAATAGGGATAAATTTTGTTCAAAATTTAAATATCTTTTCGGAAATTAATTGAATTTGAATTTTTTGTCTTAGACAGTTCTAAAAATGTTCTTTCTGCAAATTCGTCAAGAGAATCTAATTTGAATTTCTTAGAACTTTACTTCAAAAATAAATTCAATTGAATATCAACTTTCACCCAATTCAGTAATTTGCAAATATGTTCTAAGTACTGCAAACTTTGAAATACAATTACTCTCTAATAATTCAATCAATTCCAGAATTTCTGGGCCAATCGACGCAGAATTTGATCCACTAAATGGAATGAAATCTGTTTTGAATTGTATGTATAGGACAAAGATTTGGGAATATGTTTAAAAAATGGATTTTCCAAGTGAAATGCATTAAGGAGCAATTTTAGGTACAGATACAAGAGGTATATTTGGAATCAGCGTGAAAATTTCTATAAGGGGAAAACACTAATATTGACTGGCCAGAATCGCATTTCGGACCAGTTTGCTGCGGGCAGACGGATTTTTGGAATCTAAGTATCTTGACATATAAACAAATACATTTTGAGGGGGGGGGGGGGATGTTTTTAGGATGGTTTATCTTCACTAGGTATATGAATCACGAATTGAAATTAGTTATGATACAGATACGATAGTAAGCTGTGTGCCTCACCCAGGATGGTAGATGATGATTTTCTCCAACGAAGAATCTAGTTCATAGAGCCGATTTTTGCTAATTGAGTGAACCTTAAAACGTCATGAACTGTTGAAATTGGATCCCTCCAATAACCGATCATAACTCGATCCGGACGATAATCTCTCGTTCCGAAGTGATAATGAATGCAAATCCGAGAAGCTCTCACGCGAATTAATCACAACTTCGGAGGAAAGGTGATCCCTGGGGAGAGATCCTGGAGAGGAAACCCCAGCTTGGCCCGTCACGTCTGTCTCCTTCCACATCGCTCGAGCCGCTTCTTCAAAACTTTTCCCATTTCCAGGCCTCCAACCCCCTGAGCTTCCTTCACCGCAAGTCCGTCCTTCCTCTCTCGCCCTCTTTTCCTCCCGCCCGCCTTCTCTTTACACTAATAGGTTTTTTCCCCTGAACTTGCAATTTAGTGAAGTGCGCCATTCAGGGCGGCCTACGAAAATAATCTCCATTCACGGCGGATTCGACGACATGCGGTCTCCGAAGAGATGAAGAGGATCGACGGAAGGAAACTTCCTTGACAGGTTCCAAACATGTTGCAAAGCTGCACACTGATTGAATGGACACATCTTTCCACGATGATAAATGCAGTGAAAACATCGGAAAGTATGAACTTGTAGAAAACTCATTCTGCCCCGGTGTTATTCGGAATCTGAACTTTCCCCCATTGCTAGGATTAGAATGCCCTTACATGACGCTACATAACGCATCTTACATCTGTGCTAATACATACACCTTTCTCCAGTCCCCCAAACAGAGTAATGCAGTGGTTTTACCAAGTACCATTTGGTTCTGCTCAGTATAATTTAGTAGAAAACCAATTAAGAGAAAACCAAATGACTACATAGTTGGAGGCTATTGAGGGTGATCTGGGGGAACATCCCCTAAAAAGTCGCTTTATTCTACTAACTGGTAGGTAATTATTTGACTCACTTCCAATCTTCAGAAACTCATCATATCACACCTTTTGGAACGCACTCGTCGAGCAAGCAACTCAAACGGTTCGACATTCCACCTATTGGACAATTGAAGTACTTCATAAGTCCAATCTAGCCTGGAGTTTTCGACAGGAAACTCGTGAGCCAATTTGTTTGAAATTTGGGTGAAACTGATTATGTTTTCTCGACATACATAAGCGTAACAGTGATTTAAACGTCTGAACTACATTTTGGCATAATCGTCTATGCACGTTTTGAGGACATAATGATTGTTTATAATTTTAATCTCCTCAATTATGTTCATAGTTAAGTAATTTAGTTTATACTAATGCATTGCTGCAAAATCTCTGTCAAACGGCAAATAAAATAATGTTCTTCTTTTACTGTTTAATGTAAATACATGATTTTAGTTTGTGTATCTTTATTTCATGACACTAAACCATGCCGAGGAAATTGGAAAATCTCTCAACCTCTTTCAATTCTCCTGCTTTTGCTTCGCCTATACAAAATCGACTTCATATCCTCACTTTACTCTGAACCTCTGAATTCCTAGATCGCCCTTTGAAAGAAGCTCAGATCTAAATGAGTAAGGAACATAAAAAATTCTCATTCTAGAAAAAACCTTAGGAAGAATTCAAATTAACTGCTGGAAGCTTGAGAATTCACTTCTCGGATAATTTCACTGCTTTCCATCTCTCTATCACTTCGTTGTCGACATCCACGTTGACTTATATTAGAGAATTCCCAGTTGCTTCATTCACCTGCTCATATGTAGTTCAATTTTGGTTTACTATTTTCAATAAAACAAAATAAGAGAAAATATTAAAAGCAGACGAGGACGTATGCACAGTGGAATTATTATACCTAAGAAGTGTTGTGTACGTTATTTCTAATGTTAATTGATTATAACTATTTTTTAAGAATACACGTTTTTTGATATTTCAAAGGCACACACACAATGGACATTTATTCAAATTCAACATATGGAAAGTAGGAACCTAACAACAGTATCAACTGAGTGTAGTATTGTACTTGAACTTCAACTCTCCCCCTTAAATTAAATTCTACGCCCAAGAGGCTTCGAAATTCAGGGCAGGAAGTGGCTTGGTCAATCCATCAGCAATCATACTTTTCGATTCGACATAGTCACACTAACGTCACCACAGACTTTAGATGAAGTGGTGATCTTATAACTTGCTTGGTTCTTCGATGACAAATTGGGTTTTCTGATAGCGACATAACATCCTGTTTAGTTTTAAAGGACCTTGCGTTACTCCAAGTTCGTTTGCAAACCATTTCAAAGACATTCTTCTTTGCAGGATTCAGTAAGAGCCATTCAACTTGACAACTTGAAAGAGCTACAGTTCTCTGCTTTCTCAATTCTCATGAAATAGCAGCACTTGCAAAGCTGAACATGTACCCTGCGTAGGAATTTCGGTCATTTTGGATAATTGCCCTATCCGCATCAAAGTAACCTTCAATATTGTTGCCTGATTTCCTGAATTCTAAGCTGTATAACTTTTTATCCCTTTGAGATAACGCAGCACGCGTTTTGCTGCTTTCGTATAGGACGAGTTAGACTGGCTTAACACTACAAGCATGTGCTATGTCTTGACGTGTGCTTTCGGCTATATAAATAAGTAAACCAATAAGCTCCTGGCTAGGCTTATCAATTTCTCTCCCTGTATCAGCCTTCTTTACTGTTGAACTTGCCCCCATTTGAACTTCTTCAACAATTTTTTAATGTAAATTTCTTGATCGGAACGGATTGCATGCGGTTTTATCGTCTCTCCTTATCCTCCAACCAAGACAGTAAATTGCTTCCCCCAGGTCTTTAACTCCAAAAACCTTTTGTAGTGACTTTTTTTTTTCTAATCTATTCAAATCATTCGTAAACCCCACCAAATCTTCGACATAAACTGCAACAATGAACATTCATTCATCTTCTTGGTCAAAATAATAAACGCAGCTATCGTATTTTGATTGTTTCAAACCCATATTCACTAGGCTCTGGAACAGCCTTATGTTCCAACTTCTTGGAGCTTGTTTTAGTCCGTATTAAGCTCTTCTCAATAAATACACTTTTTCGTTCTGTTGGGTAAAACCATATAAACAATTTCGTGTAAATTTCAACTAAATCCCCCCCCCCCCCCCCCCCCCAATTCGTTGATTTATGTTTCGAAATAGGAACCTAGATTTCAAAATTATCAAATTAAAACTTATTTATAATCTATGTTGTTTCTTTTTATTCAACATTTCACAATGATAAACTCAACACCCATATAATAACCAAAATAAAACTGAAAAAAACTATAATAATAAAATAACTAAAATAGAATATATTCAATTATAATAAAATAAATTATATTTAAAATTAAAGAGAGAATGGCATAAACAGCAGTTTTTAGTCTTTATAATTTTGGAGAGAAGTTCTACACAAAGTTTATTACAGTGGTTTCTGTATATAAGAGGTATTTCAATATTATGTTAAGTACTGTTTTATAAGTACTCACGGTGATTTCTACACGAAGTAAAGAAAACGGAAGGTTAGTGAAGAGTATTGTCTATTTCCACCAAATAAATAGTAACAACGTTAAATCGATTTCGATGGTTAGGTCATCATCAGTAACAAACGATAACGTAAGAAAAAACAAGATGTCACTAAACCAGTTGTCGATTTTCTGTTGCAACCAATAAATACAAATCATGTATCATATTTTTATGGTTCTCATTTTTCAATCATACAAGAAAGCCTACAGAGGCTCAATCCCAAATTTCAGCCTGCTAGGCATATTAGGAGGGAAATGAGCTGTATGGTTCCTTAATTAGTCAATCGTACTCAGCAGACATAGAGGCTCAATATCAAATTTCAGTCTCCTAGGGCTATTAGGAGGCAAAACATGATAGAATTATGACGTCATGACGGCTCTCATTGAATTTTCGAGTGCACAAACCTAGCGATAAAACATGATACGTGCTAAATTTATCAAAAACGGCGTTCTGGGCCTCACTAGGGGTGAACCACCCTCTTTTGTTTACAGGCTCTGTGACGATTTTTCATTAACATGAATATGTTTTTTCGCTGGGGGTCATTCTAAAATTTGCGTAACGACACCAAAATTTGTGACGACCCTGCACTTTAGATTATTATTAACTCGAAAAGTTAAGGATAGGTAGAATTTTTATTGATTTTTCACGTACAACCAATGAATTACTAGGGAAGAGTAACTCCCATAGTTTTCATAGTAGGGAAATCGTCGCCACTTTTTGGAATGCTCTCATTTTATCACAACATCTCATGACCTCTAAGCCATTGTAGTGTCAAGGAATGCTGATTACTACTCTAAGTTATAAACTAATATTGTTTTGTTACCATAATTGAATAATCTTGTGAAAAGAAGGCACTACATGGTTGGGATACAATTGAGTAGTAGGTACCTACTGGTAAGCAGTAGGTACCAGACATTATCCATGATCTTTTGTTTTTCCCATCAAGGGACAAATTAAATTTTTTGTTCTCGTTGCCAATTTTCATGCTCTACTTCTTTCATTCATCATGCTTGGCTGCTCCTCTCAAACATAAAATCCTGATAATTTCAAATTGCTCTTTGAACAAAAAATACAAGTTTTAACTCGTCCTTTTTGGTTTATTATTTCCAATAATAAGCCTATGTGATGTGTAGCAAAAAATTTTTATAACCCCCCTCAACTTTGTCACTTTACGTTTCAAGGTACGTAGAATCCAAATTTGAAATGTCCGTCCGCCGTCCGCCGTCCGCGTCCGGGCCATAAAAGGCCTAAGATTTGACTTAAAAAACCCGTTCTTTCGCACATAGACTCCATTTGGGGTCTAGTTGGTCCATAACGTTTAACCATCCCGATCGCTTTACTCGCATAGATGTATGGGCCAAAAACGGGCAAAAATGTGTTTTTCGACGCGCTCACGCCTGGCACGCTTGGCAGGGGGTCACGGTGGTTGGTGGGAGGGGGGGGGAGGGGGGTGAGGGGGGGTGGAGTGAGAGGAGGGCCGGCGCCGCGGCACCTTGTGGTGGGTACGGCGCTGGCGTTCCTTCCGAGGCATGAATATATGTTTTTTTCAAGGTCATATTTGTGTGTTAATACCAAAGCTTTTCCTACGCATATTTAATAACATATCCTCTCGACTTTTCGTACGTACTTAGATAATGATATTATTAAGGCAATAACTATTTGAATAGATAGGAGCTCAAATCGAGAAGTACAAACATGCGTATATAATTATAGAAGTATAGGTTTGTGGCAACTCGAATAGGACACGCGAGGAGTCTGGACGGGCCTTATGACGTACGCTAGCCTACTAAAACTATGATCATACTCAATTGAAAAAATAATAAACCTTGTGAATAATTTGCAGCGTTTTTATTATAATAA